>BRZM01000008.1:3946733-4104894 GCA_033238685.1 Lates japonicus
ACAGGATCTCTGGTTGGCTCCTGGTCTGCAATCAGTTCCATTACACGCTGATATATGCCTACCAGCCCTCTACACACCAGTATCACCATGGAGCTGACTGCTAGATAATTAAAGCCAAATACATTAGTAATTACATCACCACTGACAATGGAAGGAAAGGAAAGGAAAGGAAAGGAAAGGAAAGGAAAGGAAAGGAAAGGAAAGGAAGTCCTATAAGAGAACTATAAGGGACGTGGAAATGCAGAAGCAATAAGACAAAAAGTATAAACTCAACAAATGTGATATTAATCTTAATAAAAACATTAACTGAAGTGTGTGTCACAACTGTAAAAAATATGAATACCATATTATTTATAAAGTTCTTGTAACCATGCTGTCCAATACAAAGGACTTAATGCATGAGATGAAGGCCCATGTGTGTGTGTATGTGTGTGTGTGTGTGTGTGTGTGAAACTGACTGACTTTAATTTATTTTCCATCAGCTGCCTTCCTGCAGGAGCGCACAGAACCACAGACTGTCCTCCTCCGGTGCCTGGGTTCTACACAGAGATGGATATTTTATTCAATCTGAGTCCAGTGGGACCCAGTCAGACCGGACAGGCTCTGGTCTAATTGGCCTCTGTACATTTCTCAGGTTTGTGGATGGGCTCTGGTTCAAAAATGTTGCTGAAAAAGTCCTGCTGAAAGGAATTCATCGTCAGAATTTAATTAGGATTTGTGGGCTTTGTTTGGGTTTGGCTCGAAAACTTTGAAATTCCTGTTGTTTCAGGCCTTTTCAGAGTCAAAGTTCTATATTTATTGATATTTTGCATGAAAGAAGAGTCTCTGAAATAACACAGGTCTGAATGTTTGTAACACACAAATCAGATAGACTCATAATTATTCCAGATCAAGGACTCCACTCTTTTGTGGAGTTCTTTGGAGTTCTAACCCCATCTGCTGGATAAAACATGATAAAGCACCTAATTTACATACTGCAGTGAAAAGCTTTTAATGTGGACTGACAAGCGAATTTTAGCTTAGCTGCCATCTTTAGGTGCCAACAATCAGGATATTGAGGCCAAATGTGATGAGCAGAAACCTCTGGGATGCTGAATAACAGCTGACAAAAGGCCAAACATGAACACAGATAGTGAAATATTACTATTGGTTCAGTACATGCCCTGGCTCTAAAGCTGCGTGATGCTGATTTATAGCTTTACTGCATGAGCTGTTTGAAAGATTTACCAGCTGTTTTGCTTTGCAGAGAAGGCTGTTTTCAGAAAATGTGTTATTCCGGGGCAGAGAACAGAATGGACATTTGCAGCTAGCACAGAAAAGGGTCTCACCCCAGTGCCAGAAACACCTCCTGGGTGCCAGATAGACTTGTTTTCAGGAAGCGGAGCCCTTCAAAAATAGGAGCACGCAAGACTTCTGACGAGTCTTTAATTCGGTGGCAGAAACACAAACGCTTTTCATAAAATATAACTCATAAATCAGTTTTATTAGCATGATCATTGTTAGATTTCGTAATAAAATAATCATTAGCATTAAAATACCAGCTATTATTGTAAAACATTTCTGGACAAAGTAGCCACAGAAAGCCTGGACTGTTTTCACATGCTAAGGTATAATGCTGGAAGCTTCATTTAAACCCTATGGAGCCTGCAGAGCAACAGACAGCTCAGCAGGGTGTCCCAGTTAAAGTCACTTACTGATGCTCCTCTTAATTTCTACAGAGGAAAGCCTTTTGTGTGAATGTGTGGAGGGTGTACTTCAGGTTTTATGGTGCGTCTGGTGCTCTTTTCTCTCCTCTCTCTGTTTCTCCCGTTCCTCTCTTCAAATCCTCGTCTCTTGTTCCTTTGCCCCTCTTGTAATCTTAAGGGAGAATTTCTGGTTTACCAGAGTGCTCTGTTCCCCACAGTGGCTCAGACTGTGTGTTCCTCTTGTTATTTCCATCCAGTCACCTCTCTGCTGCCACATACCAACTTTACTGTGTCTCATATAAAAACATGCACAAAGGCTCTCAGAGTCTCATTCTCTTGGCTGAGTGTTGTTGCTACCAAGGTAGAATTTTATCAGCTGGAACACTCACACATTTTGTGGTTTAAAAAAAAGCCGGTTACAGTTTTGTTGTCATTGGCAATATCCCACAGTCACATTAGACATTTGATCAAAGCTGCATACTAGATCCAAATGTGATGATTTAATATTTGTGACTTATTTTCCTTTTGTTGAATGGAATTCCATGTATTTGCAGAAAGGTTTAAGTTACACCTTTGTCATGCATTATAGTTCAAAACCACTATGTGTAGGATTATTATGTGATTTTAACATCATAATTCAAATGGCATAAGTTGTTTGTGCATTCTTTCCTGCCTTCAGTCTTTTCAGTGTCACTGGGTTGAATTCTTGCATAACATTGTTGTGTTGGGTCTTTCTTTGCCACAAGCTCATAAGCTGGACATGTAGCTAACTCCTATTAACACTTAAACATTTGAGGAATTCACCCACATTCATGTCAGGACTGATTCTGGAGAAGCATTTTCAATTGTTGTTATCATTTACATTGTTTTTAGTGCAATAATGTAATCATTATGAACACCATTTTCAGTTTTTCTATATTGTATCTAGATTGCAACTCATTTGTCCACATCTGTTATGTTATTTATCCAATCCAAAGGCCATGTGTTGTGTTTTCAATTATAATACAAGCCATTTAAAGTAAATCTTGCAGCGACCAATAACACATTTGAGTGAGTTGTGTTGTACAAGAAAAGGAATAAAAACTACTTGAGCCACAACCAAGAAACGTTACAGCCACTTTACCATTCGATAATGACCAACTGGGAGAAGATTTGGAAGTGATGAGTCATTAATGTTGCAGCCAGCATGTCAGCAACGTGTAACATGTTTGGTTTTGATCAATAGAACCTTGTTTTGTAGCTTGTGTGGTTTTGGAAAATAATTCACAGAACAGTTTTTGTCAAGTTAGATCATGTTAAAATGTCTGTTGGATGAAGGATGAGCAGCTCACAACTGTTTCCACCAATTGTTTATGTTTATGCGTTTGGCTGAGCAGAGCTCACGTGAGGGGAACTTTTTTTTTTTTTTTTTGCCAAGTGCAGGTGACCTCAGGGAAGAGCTGGAGGATTTTTCTTGTCTGTGTTTTTCTCAGTTGGAGCTTTGTCTTATAACACCGCTGACTTGTGCTAGGGGACCAGGGGGTGGAAACAAATGAAGGGCTTCCCATGTGAAAGTGGTTCCCTCTCGGTGCGGCAAGAGCTCTTGTCCTAATTAGCAGGAATGAGTTACGGCTGGAAAAGCTGAGCTCAGGCAGGCAGGCAGGATGAGATGGAGCAGCAGAGGCAGCCATAGTGCTGCGCTGCAACTGTTTTTAACACTGTGGCCATTGACCTACCAGCTAGTGGGGCTCAGCTCCTGATCCAAAGCAGCAAGACTTGGAGGCCGACGCAGGGCAGGGAGGTGAGATTTTAGCCGAGTGCACTTGGAAAATCTTGCATGGGAGCATATAAGGTGAGGATTTAGCTAACAGCGGCTTCTGTGAGAAAGGTAAAAAGCTGGTGGGTTCAGTGTAGGGTCGAGTGTACCACAGGGATCTCCCATCAAAACCCTCCAGCAGTTGATCCAGGAACCGGAGTCTGGAGATGATGTAAGACCCACAAAGCAACAAAGACTCATTTGTGCCACTGTGCCACACAGTGCCTCACAGTGCCCTTCATATGCACCAGGCTCTCTGTGAGATTATGTTTCAGGAAAAATACCTTGCAGTGCAAAAACTGTTTCAATATGTATCCTCAAGGTCAAAGAGTTTTTGGACAGCCTCCAAAAACCGGGGATGGGGGTACATTGGGTTGCAGCCGCATTGTCAAGAGGGGTCAGGGACGCAGCATTGGGGCACTTCTGACAAAAGACAACCCATGTGGTGGGCCTGTGCTGGGCCAGATGCTTAAGCCAACGCTGGGCTAACAATACCAGCAGCTCGGCCAATGTATTATTCTTTGGCTGCTCCACGCTGAATCAAACAATCGGGCCAAACTTGGACTGATGTGGCTCCGTTGGTTTGGTGCCCTAACCAGGCAAACATGCCTGTGCAGGTCAGATATACAGGGATGGAGACTCTCCTGCCATACATGGAGCTACGAGGATATGATGACTAAGCTTATGATACATTTCTAGCTATTGTTGATAGTTGACTTGTAAAGCTAGGAAATATGTTTTTGGAAACTGTTTTTTAAACCTAAGGAGCACCATAACAGGGTATTCTCTGTTGTTCTTTTGGTCCTAATCACCTTAGACAATAAACATGGCTAAATGGCTAAAATAACAGTTGTCTATTAGCAAAAATACAGAGCAATGTTAGCATTTATTCATAATCATGATTCTGGTCAAATGGTACATTTAAGTCCAATATTCACCTCTCTTGTATCTCTGTTTTTGGTCTCCACCAACTCCTGAGGGAAATAGCTCACTCATTAGCTGCTTAATGCTCCACCATGTTCAGCAGCTGGGCGCTAACTTTGTCTATCTGCTATTCAGTGCTGAGCAGGTAGCGTACAACAGGTTTTTAGACCTTTTTTCATTGTAAAAAGCTCCTTCCTGTGTTAACGAGAGCCATGAGAATGAACCAAAACAGTTAAAAAATTATAATTAGAGCAGTTCCACAGACATATTGCATGCAAAACTGACCCCTTGTATTTGACCTAGTCTCTGAAATTATATACGGTAGCTCCACCTGTCAGCTAAATATAATTATTTTCACAACCAGATGTGATGTACATGAACCAGAGCCACACCTGGTGATTAAAAACCCACCCATATTGTTTGAACCAACGTGGCAGTACAACCTCTTTGCAAGAGGTTAATAGGTACTGACCTCTGAATGAATAACTGACCTCTCAGGTTGTGTGTGTCTAATGGGTGCGCGTACACCAATGACCAGCTGTGTGTTTTTGAGTCAACTTCTTCTTGGAGGAGAGCCACTCATGCAGTTAGAGGCCTTACAGCTGTCTCTGAAGAAGGAGGGTGGGAGGACTCGTCTATCGTCTCCTTTACTAAACATCCAATATAACTAATGCAGGGGTGGCACAGGAAAGTAGGCACATATGTACATGTGCAGTATTTTCAGCAAAAAAACAGTGAATACTGGACTTACAGTTGTCAGGTCTCCAGTCATAACATTTACATGCTTTAAAGTAAATACTTCTTTAATAACTGTATTTATATGGATTAATTTAGTGTAGTATTTGTTCCACTGTTCATCACCACAGGCAGTTATTGTTTGTCTTGAAAATAGGACACTTGGGTTTCAGTGGCTGGCGATCTTTGACCCTCACAGCTTGAAAGACCCAAATAATCTCACAGAATCGCAAGACTGAGAACAAAAGGTCTGTCAACATTGTTATGCTCTAGCTGTGTTTGTAATCTTGATCTGATTAAGATAATTTGGGGCATTTACATAACAATTCAGGTCATCACAGTACCAGTGTAAATGGATAAAGACTGAATTTTCATTGTGCATGTAAACATATACATTGTGATGCACTGTTTGATTCACAGTTACAAGTGTGTTGGGGTTTTTTTGCCCAGGTGTTCCATTTAAAAAGAAAATAAAATATAATAGAGTACTGAAGCCACAACACTGAATCCTGTTTTTCCATCATGTGACCAACCTTCAAAATTGAAAACATCTTACAGATCGTACTTTCTCATGTCTCTGTTTTATTGCTTTTCCATTCATTTTCAGGTACGTCTGTCTGTTAATTTTGTGATTTTAATGCGTCACTTACATTCTTTTGTGGATTGGTAAAGGGCAGCGGATTTCACTTTGGAAGCGGACAGTGATGTGTTTTTCCAAAGCACGTGCAGGACGTCCAGGAAATGTCTGGCTGCAGCTGCAGTAACAACACGGAGCGGCTCGTGGCCTCTCTGCTCTACAGGAGCCTGTGCAGGGCCGGAGACTGTTTTCAAACCTGCAGAGACCGTCTCCACAGGTACATGCTGTGATGTGGCATGTGAACGCCTGGCAACTCTGCTCATATTGCAAAAACACATCTACAGGAGGTAAGTGGTGCTGGCCATTAGTGGGAGCTGCATTTAAAGTGTGATCTGTAGGAAATGAAAAGGACATACTGTCTGTATTAGTTTCTGTCTGCAGGGTAAATGCACACAAATTCATCATTTTCTTACTTGATATAAAGTGGATTTAGTCTTTATAACTCTCCTCAAAGGTACATGTTAGCAATATCCAAGTGGACTCCTCTTGAGATCCATGCAGGTGACCAGTGACTTTTCAAAAGGAGTTTGACCTCAGTGGTCAGCCTGGGAGCATCATCCATGAGAGTCCTTTCATCTCTCAGGGTTACCAGCCAGCAGACAGCAGACATTATTAGGCAGCTTGCAGAGTGACCCCAGGGCTACCATTCATCAGCTGCTGATTAGCGACACGCACCCTGCGGACTGTGGGGATGTAATGATGCAGAGTCTTCTCCTGGCAGACTTAATCAGTGACCTTTGACATCTCAAAGAAAGAGGGACAGAGCTGCCTGAACATTTTTTCACTCCAGATGTAGACTGAATGGATGCTGGAGAGTAAAAGTGTGCAACAACAAAAGCGACACTGATTACTGAACAATATTCTGTTTTTTAAATTCTTTATTATATTTTGGTTTATGTTTGATTTCCATTTGATTTTTAAGATGCTAAATTATAGGTTAAAATGTCTGACTTTTTGTTGAGTGCAGTTTAAGGTATAGTGGTATAGAAAACCTGGCAACAAAAATCACATTAGATCATAAAGCTCCTTGTGTTTATGTGGTTCCCTGAACAACTTATGAGGAACATTGTTTTATTTTATGTAAAACCCAGAAGATGTCTCAAAAGATTTGAAACCTTCTTGAAGCCAGTCTGCCCTGCCTTTCTTCAAAAACAAAGAAACAGCAGGGAGCTTGCAAGAAAATATTTCACTTGTCCCAACAGACTTTTTTCACTGTATATATATTCAGATCTTTTTCCTTAGTCGTATTTGCATCCCAGCCCTGTAAGAGCTATGACATGCAATATAATATCAGGATTTCTTTAAGCAGTCCAGGGGAGCAGCCGGATGCCATTATCAATTTTTCAGATGTCTTTGTCAATAATGTCTTCTCTTTGAGGGACTTGGATCAGAGGTTAATAAGAGGGGATTCATGGTCACATGCAAGAGAGAGATTTCTGAGGCAGAGGGGACACGTAAGTTATGATGCTGCAAACCAGTGAAACCACATCTGTTACATCAGAGCCACCATTCATTTTGAATCATATCGTGTTGCTTGAGTCAAGGTCTTTGCACTTCTCTCGGGATATGACATTGGCTCCTGCTCTGTTTGGAAGGTGCTGTTACTATTTCAAAAATGAAAACTAAGACCAGTTGTAAACTCTTTTATACTTCTCTATGTCACTGTGAGAAGTATTATTATAAATAAATACCATAAGACTATATAGGAGATGATTGGAGACTCTAACTATCCTCTCCTCATTTCAGCAAATAATGAGAATGGTTAGACACATGCACAGTGTCAGAAGAAGTCTTGGTGCACTGTGCCACCGCCCTCTTGTTTGGGCCACATCAAGCCAGGGGGCAAAATCTGTAAAATGTGGGGAAAGACACAGAGACGACAGACTGACTGCTGGTTTTGGGTGGTGCGCTTCTACATTTACGCTTCTATTTTGGAAAACTTGGCTGTGCCCAGATGGGAACTTCTCTGGCAAGGAAAAAGTAATGGATACGGAAATGTAAAGGAAGAACTATGACGGGGAGCTGGCTGCGGTCAGGCGTCGTCGGTCTTTAGTTTGTGTAACTATCATGGCTGCATTAGCCACAGCTGGTCACACAGTCATGATAAAATCAGGAGCAGCTGAGCAGACTAACACAAAGTCTGGGCCTGAAAGATATCTCATAAAGGAGACTCAGAAAAGTGAAACTTACTGATTAGAAGTTTTTCATTGTTCAGCTGACAGTCAGTGCATCATCAATGCAGATTTAAGGTCTATACACACTGAAATAACTGTGACACACTGTGTCATTGACCATGATGAGTAAATAAACTGCTAGAATGCAGACAAAAATTTAAGGAAAAAAGTTTAAGGAGCAAGTAAGTAATCCAGAGGGTAAAATCTGTGCCCACCTACAGAGTCTCCTCATTTTACACTGAGTGAAGTCTACATGGAGTAAAGTTTTTACTCATGAAATCCTTGTAAATTGAAGATGAATTGTCAAGTATTCTTCAAAACACGACTCTTCCCATGCTGCTGAGCTCGACAAAGATTTCCTGCCAGTGACCGCGTGACTGATATGTTACAGCAGCTGGGACGTGATGCTCTACTAAACTGCAGTTCAAATCTATGAATTCGGCTGATATGAAGGGTGTATTTTCATATAAACTCATGTCCAAATGAGCTTAAAAACTGAATAACCACAAGCATCATATTATAGGAGAGAGAAGGTCACGTGGCGTAAACATCCCCCAGTGGTCGATATGAGTCACATCACTGTGTTTGAATTTATAAAGTGCATCACAACAAGCACAAACCTTTGGGAATCCCCTATAAACAATTAAACATCTATACAGAAACCTTGTTGATGTTTTCCTTTTGCTGACTGCATTTATACATGTGGTTATGAAGTCACAGTTATCCTCTGGGTGTATGGGTTGTGTGGGGAGGCCACGGCTTGGCAGCACCCAATTAACAGTTCTGACTCCAGCTGACCATAATGATGGGTCCGAATTTTAAAACCCTCATAGAAACACAACAAACAAGCAATTAAAGGACAATATGGTGTTACGGAACTGAGATCATGAACTCACTGCATTGCATAGCTTGAAAAATACAAAACGGAACAGTACATTATTCTAGTTAAAGTAATGTCCAGATCTCTGGGTAACAATGAGGTCAACATTATCAACAACTAGAAATTATAGTCAGTATCTACCTGTTGACCTTCAACACTGACTAATTATGAACAACACTGGATTTTGAGTGACTGAGGAGATGCTCATTCAAGGTTTTTATTTTTTACCAGCCATTACAGCACTGATGCGTGAGCAATGACATACTGGTTTGATATAACCACCATGGAAAATATTATTCATGGAGGGAGCACTCAATGGAATAGTAAGGCAAAGGAAAAAAATATCCTCAAAGCCTCACCTGTCTCCCCAATATGGCAATGTGACACCTGTGTCTTAATATATTGTAATGCGTTGTGTTCTTTGTCAGCACAGAGCTGTGTCTGTCAGGAGCAAAAATGCAATATCTCAGCTCTGGTGGATCTAAGATTGCATTCCTGGTCAAGTGCAAATTGAATTGCTGCTGAAAGGGCAGTTAGGCTCCAGCCAGGCCGGTGAAAATGAATTAATTTTCTCTGTCAGATTCTTGGAGGAGCAAGGTGAAGACAGCATCTGCTCAGAATCACTCGCATGTCAATGAAACCTCCTGCTGGAAGTACTGGATGAACTAGGAGAGACATAATAAGACAGTGGCCTGCTGATGTGCAATAAGGTCCATTTAAGGTCAAGGTAGATTTCAGGTCACACCAGTGTCAGGGTCACAGATAAAAATTATGTGTCAGATGTTCCAGGAGATCTAAAAATTCCAACTTTCCAGGCAAATATTTCTTTTCGCTTGAAAATTTGAATATAATTTCTGGAAGTACAAACAAGACAGCAATTAACAGTGAGAGCCTGTTTTTGTCTGCTTCTGTCTGAAATCAAAGACCCCTTTGCTTAATAAAATAACAAAGAATCAGTAGCGGTATATTTGCCACAATTTTTACGGTAAACTTCCTATGTGACGTTCTATGATGGAACGCCGCAAGTAGTAACAGTAACTAAGGAGGTGGGGTTGAGCGAACGTCAATTGCGTTTAGCGTTACGCGCTCTTGCCGCCATTTTTCAACTTTGGTTACAGCTACTCTTTCTGGAGCATTTACTTCACGCTGAGACGTAGGAACCACGGCTTCACTTCAACAAGCAAGGTAATTGCTGTGTTGAGTCTGTGCTGCCAGCTAAAGCTAGCTGTTATGGCTGACTAGCTAGATTTGTTTGACGGCTAAATGTTGAAAGGCTGTTGATGATGATTGTGAATCGATTTTTTGCAGCCTCTAGCCTACTTTTCTTTTGGGTTGCTGTCTTGCAGGTGCATTACTATGCTTCCATGTTTTTTGTAGTGAAATTATGTTCATATTGGAGTATTATGAGTGATAAGGGCTGAATTGGTTTCTAAGTATATTTTATCTCTGGTTGTCACTATTGTTTTGGAGGGTTTCGCATCACTTCACTCTTGGTGTAAGTGGTAAGTATGTTGGCTTTAGGGATGTAAACAAAGCATTCACATCCTGTCAGTCATTATCCTCTAACATTGACCTTATGGCAACTTCAATGTGGCTTTTGCCTCACATAGCATCACATTTGGGATTTCTTCCTATCATGATGACATCTTAGCTGCTAAACTCCTGTTTTGCTACAGTTTTACACTGCTGCTACACTTATTTGAGCTTATATCCATGCACTGATGGTTACTGGCTGCTTATCAACACTGTTTCACATGAATTTTGTTTAATGTTTAAGAAAAGAATGGCTGACATGTTTTAACCTGCTGTTGCATAGCAGGTGGATTGCTGGGTTATGTTGATCTCAGTTTATTGACGACGAATTCCCTGCAGTGGTTGGAGGTGTTTTGGGGAATGGCCACATGGCTGTTGCCTTACTCACACATGACATTTCTATGATATAGTGTTTGACTTTATTTATATTGCTGTTATGTCAGGATGTTTCTTATTGTCCCTTTGGCAACCTCTGATATGTTTAGCTTAGTGTTTGCTTGCTGGGAATGATAAAGCCAGAGCTTGGATGATAAATATCAACTGAGTACATGCATACTTGGTTTTGGTTGAAATGCATTTTCCATGTGTGTCGGATTACTGAAATCTGCCTTTGTTATTCTTTACGGTTTTTGCTCTGTACATAATATTTGTTAAAAAAAAGACATAAGACAAACAGTAGCAGTATCTATATTTGTGAGGATATTTAATATACATCAACAACACTTTTCATTCTATCCTGTTTTGGTATCTGCTCTTAAATAAGAGCTATTATTGTCATGAAGTGATTTGATTAGGCTGCAAGAGATAATCGTAAAGCTCATCTTTTCTTTTATGTAATACAGCTTTCATTCCCTGGCAGCGGTGGCCAGAGGCTCAGTGAGCTCTGCAGATTGTTCTAATTCTCCCATTTATACTAGCTGTGCTTTACAAGAAGCTATTATCTTAAACAATAGAGTGCCAAATACAAAGACAAAATGTCCTGTTTTTTGTTTTGTGCACATGTAGATGTTAGGCCAAGGTTGCAATTCCTTATTTTCTGGTTTTGCATCCCGTGAGGTCTATTGATTAAGAGGAAATGAGGAAATACACCTGCTTGAAATCACATCATTCACATCCATGGATGATGTCCCAACAAAGTGGCCTCATAAAAAACAATTCAGAGAATAAATTGCTGCTCAAAATAAACAGCTTGGTTTGTAGCTTGTAACATTATGTGAATTCCTTGGCAGTTTCGAGCTCGTGCGTGTCTTGATGGTGACATTGATGCTTTAATAATGTGTGGCCTGTGTGTTTGAGTTTCTATACATCAATAGGATCCACATCCCTACCCCGGCCCATGGCCTCTAATCCAGGCTCTTGTAATCTGGCCAGCTGTGGCTTGGCTGACGGAACGACAGGCAGCCCTCCACTTCTGCTCTACATTCCCTCAGCCACATTCAAACCCCACAGTGACCCATATAGACAGCGAGCCCTGTTATTCGCCACTCCTCGCAGTAACTCAGCACACCATCAAAGTGTCTGTTACGATGTTTAATCAGCAGGAGAGCCCTCGTTTGGCTCAGCTGGGTTCAGAACCATACTGTACTGTACATTTTAGAAAATATTAACTTACACTATTTAATTTCTGAGGGGCAGGATTTTGACAGCATGGGCATAACTTCACAGTTTTCTAGCACAACTTCACAATTTCCTTGCAAAATGACTGAAAAGATTAACTGACTATTAAAATTGCAAGATAGCTAAGTGGTTAGACTAGACAGCACTAATTTGGTAATCATTTCAGTCACTAAATTAGTAAACATTCTTTGTTTCCAGTCTCGTAAATATGCAGATTTTCAGCCTTTCCATGTTTTATAACTTTACAAATTTAATATATTTGGGTTTCGATCATTAGCTGCAGCCAGACTTCCAATCCATCTCCACCTATGAGCTACAGTGACCTGTGTTAGACAGAAATAGAAACTAGAGATCCAACAGGAATCCAGCAGGAATGTCTATTTGATCTTTAAAATCAGCCTTTTAGTCTTATTTGGATAATAATCTTGCCGGGAACAGCCAGGATGTGAAATTCCCCTGACTGTTTGGTACATTTGGTACTTTTTGTACCAAAATAATAAGGCCTGGAATGTGAAATTATGAAACCAAAGTCTGCAAGTGCCTGATGAAGTGATTTGCTGAGTTACTGGTATTGATCATGGGTCCAGTCAATTGCTTGTATAATATATATTGTAGTATAGCCCTAACTGTCTCTTTGGGAAGGTTTCTTATAATGTATCCCCACTCAGTTTTCAGTGAACATTTAGCTATCATTCTGCATGAGTGCTTGTGTCTACAGTTCAGTTGATTTCACTTGTCATCGAGTCAGTAAAGTGAACACAAATCAACAACAGTAGTGAAAAAAGAACATTTCAGTGGGTGGCACTAATCTCATAATTAAAGTTGTATTTAAACTGCACGCGAAGACATAAAAAGGCATCATGTTTGTCTGACTGTGGTTAGGGAAAATTGTGTAAATTACCGAAAAACTGACAATTTTGTGAATTATAAATGTGAATGTCCTGTTTTTGACCTTGTTGTTTATGAGGTGATGCTGTTATTGTTTTCAACATGATGTCAGTATCCATCTGCTTTCACTATGAATTTGGCATCACCCTGCAGATTTGAACAGATCCTTTGCTGTTTGTGTTTGTGTGGTCTTATAGTTTGTCTGTGTCACTGGCAGCTGTGACACCAGGGACCACTGTAGACCACTGAGAGCCTTTTTGAACAATTTGGGTTCAATATGGTTATGTGCTGTGTAATAAATGGTATGACCCCCCCCCCCCCCCCCCCAGGTGCATCAGGAATCTGTGCAGCATATGATTTCATGGAGACATCATATGATAATGACTGGTTGGGTTGTGTAGTCTTAAATAGAAATGCAGAAATGCACTTTTTGGGCAAGGAAACAGTGGATTTATGGAGTGCCACAGCTGGACTGAGGTGAAATAAGAAAAAGTGTTAATCTGTTCTTTCTTTTTATGATTTTACTTTTTCCAATTGATATAAACTTTTATCGACAGTTACAGAGAGGATCAGCTTAGTGGCCTTAATGGGATTATATTCCCTTGATGTGGATGGCTTTAGGACCAGTACAATTTAACAGTATTATGTTCCTCCATTGCTCCGAATTTATGGAAATGGTGACTTGAAGAAGTTGGTTAAAATTCTGCCACACTCATTTCTGTCTTTTAGTCCATTTTGCCAGTTGAAGTGCACAGTGCTGTTCAAACTCAGACAATGTGAGGCAGCTGCACTGCGACACTTGGTCTCAGTTAGTTTCAAGCAAACTGTTTGCATGGTTTCTCTGGCATGAGAACATAATACAAAACAACTATAGGTGACAAACCAAAAACAGAAAACTTTATGGGTATACAGAAACAGACGTTGACATCTGATAGCCATGTTTCTCATGTTCAGAAAGCTTAGCATAACAAAGTGAACTGAGGGCAAACCTGGAGGCACATGAGGTGAAATCTACTCAGTTTATGTGCCAAGGAATTACTGTGGTATTGTCACCTGGGGTCAGTTAGAGAAAAAAGCACAGACTAGTCCTTTATACAAAGCTAAAATTACATGCTGACAGGAAACTAAATCTGTATCCAGTAAAAAAGCAATAGAATCCAATGCAATTCCCAATGCTCCTAAACACAGGAGTCTTGTGGCCACCAGTTTGAATTATTTCAGCTTCCTCAGTTTGGTTGGGCAGATGACTAAATACTACAATACCCATGAGCCTTGGGGCGGTGTCATTGTGGAGAAGAACCAGTCAGAGGCGCAAATCAAATAAAACTAGAGCTGTAGTAAATTCAAAACACTTGCTGGTTGCAGTAGAGAACAAAACATGGCTCCATTGTTTCAGAATTCTTCCAAAACTGATCAAGAATCCTAAAGTAAATTGATTTAAAGAGCGGATTGTGTCATCAGCTTTCTAAAAAGTGTAACCTTTAGCTTCCGCCAGTTGTTAGCGTGTTGTGGTTTTTCTCAAAATTGCGTGATATATATTTTCACCATAAACTTTAATAGCTTCTGTAGGAATAATGCCATTACTTTATCCCCTCTGGTCGGCCTGATGAGCTAGAGAAACCTCTCCGCTCTCTTCCTCTGCCCGCTAATAATTTCATTTTGTCCTGGCCTGCCTCAGCAGTGAAGAGGAAGCATGACGGCATAATTCAGCTCAGGCCAAGATTTTAAATGTGGGACAGTTTTGACAATCAAATGTGTGTTTGTCCTTGCAAGATGTCGGCTGTATGGCATTAATACAGAGTGTGATTTTAGTGCTTTGGACAAACATGAAAAGTTGGTTATGAAGAGTTTTGTTGTTGAGCCAGTGTTCGTCAGTCTCTGGCAGATCCATTTGTTATTCATTTAGATTCAAGAGAGCACACTAAGTACAGATATTATTGAAATGTCAGTTATCTTTGTTACTATTGCACATGATGTTTTATGGCTGAGTAGGATTATTTTTAACAGATTGATTTGGGTCGTGTTTACAGGTTACATCTAAAGACTTTGTCTGAATGGATAACTTATTCATTTATTGATTAATTCAATGAACAAATGTGTAATTTTTAGTTAGAATTTGCTAACGCTAGCCACAAATTTTCCACCCCTGGGCATAAACAGAAAGATGAACATTAAAGAAAACCCATGTCATGTTATTTTACAGTTTTTATTCTTTAATAAATGCCTAATGTTTTCATTTTCAATTTAATTTCTCTCATTTCTGTCATGTTACAATACATTCAACACTGCTGTTTTGCTGTGTTGACTGGTATTGTTGTGGTATCACTGGGCTCCAGAGCAGCTCTCCTAACAGCTGGTGTCTTTGCATCGGTGGTGCATTCCTTTCGCAACTTTTTGCAAATTGCCGTCAGCCTGAAAATCTTGAACACTGCTGTCAGGAGAATAAAAGCCTGGATATACTTTCACTTGTGCTCACGCATTGTTGTCGAGAGCGTTTGATTTGGTGAGCTGTTACGCCACAGACGTCAATCCGACTCAAACTGGAATTAATCACCTCTGCTCTCAGATCTGAACATTTACTTCCAAAAGAGTTCAGTTGTTTGGAATAAAACTGAAAGCAGTGTTACTGCATGTATGTGAAAAGGCCTTTCTTTCTCAGCAGTGTAACCTAATTCTCTAATATGTTTGATATATAAGTTGATGTTCAGTTGATGTGTGGGATGATGGGGACATGTTTAGAGCAGAAAAGACCTCCTGCTGGGATAAGGTTTTCTCTTTATATTATAGACACACTTGAAAGCATAACAGCCCATTAAAAACACGGGACAAAAACAGTGCATAAAAGCCAAACCTGGCATCTTTCCAGGCACCGTTGCCAGTCATTGACTGTGGTGTTAACGTGGCATACCCTCTGCAGAGCAGGCTTCTCGTAGTCTGTCCAGTTTCCTGCATACACATGAATCTCTGTAAGTCTGGCTCGCTGAGCGGGCTCCCTTGCTGCGTGTGTTTCCTTGTCTCCGTTTCCAACCCTGAGGTGAGATCTCAGAGCAGAGCTGAGGATCATACAAGGACAGGCGCATCTGGAAAAGTCTAAGCCGGGCTGCACTTGCCAGCCAGTGAGCTGGTGCTAATGAAAAGCAGAAAGTCTGCCTACCACTCACATTGCCTGGTTAGCATTAGTTAAACCAGTCATCTGTACCTCTTAACATACCTCCATACTCTCCCAGTCTGTAGCATGCCTCAAAACATTTAAATCTTTTTTCCACCTCCAGTATTTACAGTGTATTATTATGATATTGCAGGGTAGTTACAACACAAACAGAATATGCATCAAACTCTTTGTGGTTGTGATGTCGAGACAGCAGGGCAAAATTAACAAGAGAATTATACACTTGGACTATAAAGACGCCAAAAGTTATAATTTGGTTGCTTGATATTGTCTGCAAAATCATTGCATGCTAATGTTAGACGTGCTGTGGCTAATACAGCATGTTGTGTGTACATTTAGCGGCACAGTAAGAGAGATTGTTAGTGGTTTTAAGAATGAGTAAGTACACAAGGCAGTAGTTTTTTCCTTTCCCTTGGATGTCAGAGTGACATCCAAGTCACATGGCAGTGCATTTATGAAGACACTCTGCAAGGCTACTTGAGACTATACACTGTGTTTATTTAAACCTTTGCAAACTGCATGCTGTGCGGCTTTCTGTTCAAAGTGTGCCAGCATTCACTGCGCTGAAATCCACCAGTCGTGAATCTTTCCTAAGCACGTGACAACGCCCTCGCACATGACCGAAAACCACAACCAGCGGCTCACAGAGTACAGAGCCAGAGGCATTACCATGACTCTTTGGGGTATGCACGGTCATTGCCCTCTCTCTCCTCTCATCCCAGCCTCAGCTCACTTGTGTCCCAGGGCTGCAGGCTGGGAAAGGTGAGCAGGTGTGACTGGAACACCGAGCCCCATTCAGAGGAAGAGGCCACGGGGCAAAGAGGAGCGAAAGATTTACACCATGTCCACATCTTTGCTGTATGTAGAGATTTATAACCTCGCCCCAAACGCAGAGCAGATTTAGAACCGAGCACTCGCCAACTTTTAACAGGACAGTCAGTTGTTTACAAAGCAGCCAGGTATTTTTACAGGGAAGTCAGATGTGAATGAACAGAAGGTAATTCCTTGAATTACTCCCTGCAGAAATTTATGATTAGGACTGTAATTTCTTAAAGGGGTCTTGTAAATTTGGCAAGGGCATGTGATTTTAAATATTTAAAGATCACCACAAACAGTCATACTGTACATGAAACTACTACAAGTCAGTTCCCACAGTTTTCCTGTATGTAAACATAGAAATTGGCACTCCAAAGATACCTTAAATAGCCACATTTCACACACCCTGACATCACTTTCATCTTAGAGATGCTCATTTTATTGTTTCACTGTAATTTTCATTCTTATCCATTTGTTTCTGCTCCGTCAGCACAAACGACAGGCCTCAGTTTATTTTCAGCCATGGCGTGAATGTGAACCAAAAATAAACCAAAACATTTGAAACATGTCTTTTCAGGCTCCGCTAGATTGCGAAGATAGTCAAAGTCAACAGCCTAAACAAAAGACTTTGAAAGATAGTGTTTGTGTCAGTTGTTTAGGACTTGAAGAAACCAACATGGCCTGTTCTCAAGTTTCTAAAAGCCATGTTTATGGTCCGCGCTTCTGTGTTTGCGTCTGAGTCCTAACAAGGATTCAATATATTTCCCCAGACAGCTCTTTGGTTTGCATTTATTTAATTAAACAGCTTTACGTTAATGTGTCTCGTTAAAACTTCTGTTTTGGTTCATGTGTATGATCAAAGCATGAGTATTTCTCATTATGTTACTGATGTTTGTTTTAAGTAGAATTTATGCGACTCCCACTGAAAACATTGCTTTTCAGTTTATGTTTCAAAGCGAATGGGAGGCAAAACTGATTTTTTGTGATTAAACAAAGCCAATGTGTCAGAATAAGCTGGAATATGGAATATGCAGTAGCGCCCCCTATGAGCCACATCAAGTTGATTATGAATCATTTAATACGTCATATTTCTGAACCGTCAACACATTGCACACAGACAGAAACACTGGCATTTTTGCAACATATGTTTGTCCTTGTGATCGGATTGTTTTTCAAAAACAAAACACACTGTTTGAATTCAGTGCATTTCTTGTCATCCAATACTAATCCAGTGACGCAAACGTCTCTTTGAATTGAAGCCCTGATAGTTCAGCCTGCAAGTAATCACAATAAGTGATTATCAATAGCAATTACAATACTCTGACTTCCCAGGCTTACATCTTTAAAAAAGAAAAGTTAATAACAGCAATTAGTTTGCCTACTTTAGATGAGTAAATATAATTTGTCTGTTTTGAACGATAAAGGGCCACCTTGGACCAGCAGTCCTTGTCCTCGTTTCTGGACAAGCTGAGGAAAGGAGATATCATTACTTCTGCCTCCAAGGGAGCAGGGACCAAAGGAAATACCCAGAGTTCCTGCACAGAGCTGAGTCTGACTGTTCCCATCCTTTTCAGATAGGCAGTGGAGATCAGCATCATATTAAATGCCTCCTCTGCCCTTTGTAGTTGAGTATCAGTAAGCTGCAGTGCTTGGCTCTGCGTTTCCAGTTTCATATGGAAAGAAACATGTTGAGGAGAGCATTAACCAGGCATGATAAACAGGCATGGTAAGAACAGCCATCTTCTGATCTGGTCAAAATCTTGCCTGATACCTTTTTATTCTCATTTAGACCATTTTTAGAGGAAAAAATTAGGACACTCCAGAAGTGCCTCAGTGGTGCCATGAGGACTGGGAAACTTGTAAACCTCAGGGCCAGGAGTGTATAGGAAAGTATGCAGTAAAAAGAGCCTTTATAACAGGCAAGAGGTGGATTGAACGAGGGTCAAATTGATGCAGGGAGGATACAGAGCCAGACACGAGGACTCAGGGAGTCAGGATACTAAACAGCTGACTACATGCACATCAGGCTGGGGGTTTCTCGCAGACTGGACTTTTACTGAAAAGAGTGTTTCTCGGAGGAAAAATAACTTGACGGGCTGAGTTAAACCTCAGAAAGCAGAGTCCAAGAACTTCAGGTTTCTGGGAGCGCAAGCCAATTAACTAACAGACAAAGAAGGATTCTGTCTAAATAAGTTTTCTTAATCAAGGATGATCAACCTGTTATATACAATAAGTGGATATAAAATAGTGCTTCTAGTTCTGAATTGAATGGGTCAACCAGGAAGCTAACTGAGATTTAGTAACTTAAAACTAATACACTGCTCATTTTAAGTAGTTCTCAGTTAAGGCCAAATAATTACAGCAACTGTCTCTTAAATTGTGTCTGATTTTCACTGGACCTCAACCTATTTACTGAGAAATGTTTGTTTTATGTGACTCTCATTTATCTTACCCTCCAGAGGAAGGCAGAAATAATAAATTAAACGATCAGAATTCAAAATGATGTTGTTTCTCATATGCCACCATCCAGCGTTCTTTTTGGGCCAAGCCATTACTTTTAAAAAAGTTGCAGCAATTATTTGATGTGCATTGTAAGTAAATACTGAGTGCTGCTAATGCTGTGACACACACACACACTGTTCGCTGCTGCACTACATAATGTACTGTTCTTGTTTGGCTTGATTTAATGTAATGACTTGGCCAATCCACACACTGCATCATTTTGGTGAAAAATGACCAGATTGTTGCAGTTATAAAATGTGAATTTTAAGCCAGTACATTGTATTTGCAGCATGTCTAGACTTTGGTAATGATAGGTTGTCATTTTTAATGTAAATTGTATTTTCTTTATTTGACTGTAGCTTTGTTTTTGTGATACAGTCACTCTGATATTTATAACTGTGGCGGGTACAACTTGTACCTAACACAAACGAAAACAGAATCAACTCATTCTTCATATTAGTCTTGGTAACATTATCGCAGTGACATAATGTCAACATTTAGGATTTCATTATACATAATATTATGCATAATATTACCAGACTTCATGTATTTTTGAGGCAAATATACTGCTCAGAAGACTGTAGATGTGAAGTGATGTATAAAACTGAATATTTATCTACTGACATCATATTATTTAATAGAAATAAACTTTTAGGTCAGTCTCATTATTTCAGAGCAATGTCCTACATTATATTCTTATATTTGGTGGTAGGAGCAATTAAATTTAGTGATTTCGGTGTTTCACTTCAGCTACAGTTGAGAGCAAATGAATAAGAAAGAAGAGGAATGATTCTCTGACATAGATTTTCTAGCCAGTAGTAGTTTCTTCTGTGACCTCTGGTAATTTATGCACAAATATGCATCTGTTAGGATTTGAAATATTACAAACCTCCTTAGAGTTTGGATATGAATTATTCTGTGGGCCTCCCTTTTCCTCCTCTCATAAAATGTCTTCCCAAACCTCTGTGGGCTTATGCACTGTAGTACAGTAGATCCACAACCAGGCCACAACAGACAGCACCAGGGCTCCATCATCATATTGTTTGGAGTTACACTCCAGAGATGTCAGCCTTTGTGGTCAACATTTTCTTTTCTGTTTTGCCTCTATGATAAGCTGACAGAGTCAACCTGACATAATTAGTTGTCTGGGGTTTGTTTGGGTTGTGAATTACTGCTGTGGTGTAAATCAGCAAGGAGCTGGCGGCCAATGAGACAGCTAGAAGCCACATTAAAGGACGGGGGCGGCTTCTCTGCCGCCGACCACATTCACTGCTCGGCCGCTTCCCATTGTTTTTCCTCCAGGACCTGGCAACCGCAGCTGCAGACTTGGACCTGGCAGCTACAGCCAGGGTTTTGGTCATATTTCTTCTCAAAATTTGTCCCCTGTTACACCATATAATGTTGGATTAAAGCTCACAGTGAGCTTTAATGTGTCAAACTGTGATACAGATTCAACTTGGGACTGCAGTGTAGGTCATACACTGTGGATACTGTTGTTGGATATAAAATGGACATGCTTTATTGTGTTTGTGTGAAAGTAAAGGATAATGTTTACATTAATTCTCACTGTGTATATAGAGCACATGCCATTCAGTCTCATGCAGACATATAAGTAGAAATACTAGAGAGCATGCATAAGGGTCACATTCAGTAAGAAGAATAAATATAGCTTCTTTGCTCTTAAAATTATGAGGCTGAGGCACAGACAGGGAGCCAGGCTGTCTGAGTAGACCTACTTTTAGTCAAAAGGAAACACTAGGCACGTGCAGAAACAGTTCACCTTACAGGTCAACAAGCCTGGGAGAGAAAAGTTGTTGGATACATGCTAAATAGAAACGGGGAAGAGAAACTGTGGCTGTCAGGAGTCCCCTCCCTCCCAATGGGGATATTTATATGACACTCCCAAGGCTATAATCGCGGTCTCTTAACTATGTCTTTGGGACTGTGGAATGGAAGTGTTTATCTGAACCCTGCGGAGAAGAGACAGGAATAGCCAACGGCAGTATAACATGAAACAGCCCTCTGCTGGCCAGAGTGTAGCCTGACTTAGACTCGGCTATTTTGGGTCAGGGACCTCTGTGTTCATTTTAGAGCATTTCCAACTGGCCCTGTCTCTAATCAAAAGGATCAAAACCGCTTTATTCTGAAAATGGACAATTACAGTACCAACTACATAAAAATGGCATCAAAGACCTCAGCGTAGTTTTTGCTGACTTGTTGATATAGTGGGATTTTCAGCACAGCTGTGCAGGCATTTAGGAAAACATGCTGACAGGATATTTTTCATATTTAGTCATAAAACAAGTGGCAGGGAAGGTTGACATTTCAGTTATAGAGGGCGCCTTTGAGGAGTTTACATTCTTGTACTGTCCTAAGCTGACAAGCACACCAGTATTAAAATGTCCTTTCTCTTCTGATTTTCAGTTTTACATTTTTAATGCACACCATTCATTTTGGCAGCAGTTTCACCACATTGCAGCTGGTTCCAGTTGTGACCGGCATCCTCAAAAACCTAAACATCTGCAGACATCTCCATCTTTCCATCAAGTTTGCATCACTGACAACTGCCTCAGGGTTGCTTCTTCTCACTGGTGCTATTGTGAAGTCCTTGTGCATGTCTAGCTTCAGTTATACTGCGATTTGCAAGGGAGATTTATGCTTTAGATAAAAAATAAAATGAATAGGAATAGCTTCAACATAAACTTCAAATTTAATTGTCTAATCCAGAAGTTGTAAAATGCATGAAGCAAATTAGCTGGAAAACCTGTTACATTAAATCAAGAATATCTGGAACCTATAATATTAGATTTAGATTTCCCTCATGCAGAGTGCTTTCATAATAAAAACAAAAAATCAAATTAAATCAAAAACAATGACCCCTCTGACTGATCCACAGTTGTGACTGACAGTAAAAAGCTGGTGGACGCTCATGAACCAGAATCTGAAGACTTTAAAGAGCCCATTGTTTGCGTGAAGAACATATTGTGCTTCAGTGTTATGGCACTGCTTCGTAAACTTGTCTTTCAGCTGTCAACATTGGCTCAAAGTGGATAAAAAGGCTGGTTCATTAATCAAATTCGTTACCTTGTTTTGATGTTCTGCAGAATGACCATTTTTGAGCCCCTGGCTGGACCGCATTGTGCTGTGATATTAGCTCCCCCTCCTCACCCAAACATAGTCCATAGGGGTCCCCCGTAAAAGGCGGTCAGCCCCGCCTTGAGAAGCACTAAGCTTGGTGACACGGCTGTCAAACAAAATCTCTGCGCTTCCCTAAGTCCTGGTTGCCAGGGGCGAACATCAGGAATGTCGCCGGGTGACAAAGGACGATTAGTGGCCTGATTTCTCCATATACTGACATTTGTGAGTTTTCATGTGTTGTATGGGAATTCTTGGCATTGAGGTTGGTTTGGATACCACAAAGGGTCCTGAAGGTCGTCTTTCACTCACAGCAACAAAGGATGTTGTTGAAACACGTGAAAATTTTGTCTCAATCCCACAAACTAGAGAAAATAGCTGGATTATTATTATTAGTATTAGTATATTAGTATTGGTTCCTTTTTTATTTTAATGACTGTGTGACTATGTGAATATTTAGCTTTAAAAAGTTTAGTATTTTGTGTTTCTTGTCATGGCTCATATATAGATACGGTTCATGAAATGCAGATGCAGGATTTCCTGCAGTGTTTTATAGTGGGGGTGCAATGCCTTGCCTCAAATAAAAAGGCTTCTGCTAAAATCAGAAGAAATTATCTTATTATTTATGAAATGTGTGGCTTGTTAAGCTTCAAGGAAAACGAGCAGTGGCGCAAAGGCCCTGTATTTAAGGAGTGAAGTGATCATCATGATCAGGCAGTCATTGTTGGGTTATCTTTTTATTAAAGTAAGCCAATCCCATTTACATCAAGCAGACTTGGATTGCATTTGTGCAGAAGTCTGCAAAAAACTGGACCCATGGAGAATCTAGTGGTACCAACACATAAATTAATAATAATTTTAAAAAGATCCTATCCAAAAGGGACACAAGGACAGTGAGATCTAATCCAAATAGACCTGAGCATGATTACATCTATTGCATAATGCAGTCGACATAAACAGGAAACCTAAATAGAAAGAACAGCAACTCTGGCGGCAGTTTAATGTGCCACCAGTTAGTGAGCAGCCACCATCAATTTTTCTTGCACATCACAGTTTGACAATTAGGACGTACCAGGTGATCAGTAGTCCAGACCCAAGACCTCGGGCGGTACAACAGGACCCTATCTGACCCAATTATACCGAACATAACTGTAACTTGGCCCAAATTCCAAGCCCTGGTTGGGTCTTAGGAAACGATAAGAAGATGTCTAACTTGATGCTTGGATGAGATGCACTAATATTTAATTTTTTCGGCTAAAAGAAAACATTGTTAATCATTGTTAAGTCATCAGCATGAATGAAACATACACGTGACATTGAGATAATTAATATTTTACTCTGAAATTAACATGATCTTCCCTGCAGGTGTAGTGCTAAACCTTCATTTTTCTTCTGGAATTAGTGGCATGGTTATATGTAATTAGGAAATGCATGTCAAGCTCTAAATAGCAGATGATCGCTTTATGTAACAGAGCTGAAATTGTCAACAACAGAGTTATGGAAATCGCTGCCCCCGAAGGCAGTCCTGTTCCTTCTGTATAAGACATAAGGTCCTTGTTTAAGGGATGAATACGTGTATGTTCAAAATGACCCTTTGTGTAGAAAATGAATCTGTTTGCATGCTCCAGGGACCCAATCAGATTTACTTGTGTTACCACAGTAGCTAAGCGTGTTGATCCCATAGTTAATCTCCCCTGGACTTCTAATGGTGAACTTAGGTGTTTCAGGACTTCCTGGTAAAGCAAAGCAGACTGTAATCACCTCACTGAACTTTGAGTCTGCGTAATGAAGCGATATAAACCACTTTTGGTTAAGTCCCGCCTGGATCCGATCCTTTGATATGACATGTGCATGTGGCAATTAGGTGTTTGCTTATTTTGTTTGTCAGAATGAGTGCCCAGTGTGAGTGCAGCCTCAAACAAAGGCCTTAATCTACGAACAAAGAGGGATATTTTTCAGACAAACAAAAACCTGCTCATTTCCTACTGCAGATCAGGGGTTTGGATTCATACCCAGAAAGCACTTCATGGATGGCAGCATACAAGAATTCAGCATTAATTAATACAATCACAAAGCTTTCTCAATAAAGTAGCCTGGATTAAAAAGGGCAAAAATTTCTCTGAAAGTGTGTGGAATTAATTATTCACAAAAATCGCTCAGTTTCACATGTAGCAGCTACAAAATATGACAGTTCAGCATCACTCTTGCTGGGCCTGATTCCAGCTGTTTTAAGCTACTGACTATCACTTAGTTGGCGGGTGATCGTACCTGCTCACCAAAGTTACATAGAATAATAGAGGCACCATTCTCCCTATTACAAGACAGCGTACCATTAAAATGATTCTGAAGCTGTAAGGTAAAATAGTTACATCATTTTGTTTTAAATCACGTACTTAATCACAGAAGCCGATTTTATTCCAAGTACATTTCTGCTACTAATGTTCTTTGGGCACATTTTTGTACCAAAAAAACAGTGTAAAAGTATTGAGGTCTGATGCAAACCCCTATTTACACAGGTTTTTAATTATTATCTACTATATGTTCACAGGCTATATGTTTAGTTCCAAGTTTAGCCTCAGTTTGTGTGTATTAGCTTTTTTGTATTTCAGTGTGTAAAACCAGTTGGGTTAACCTTTGCCTTGAGGGGGATGTGGTCTCTGTGATTTCTATTAGCACCCCTTTACCACCTGGAACACCCTGGAGCTGTGGCACCCCCCCCCCCCCCCCCCCCCCCCCCCCCCCCTCATATTGGACTTTAATTGCATCCAGGCTGTCCAGTAGCTGGCGGAGAGGGGTTTCCTCAGGCGCGTCCAGAGAGTTGGCCCGGCAGCAGCAGTTCCATTTAACCCAAACTAATGTGAATGGCAGAGGGGAAAAACACAGACGCTGTTATGTACACACATGCTGAGGCTCGAACAAGTACGCACACACATACACAAAGACCGATGCACTCTCAGTTGCACAGATTTTACAGCTCACAGTAAAAAATAAATATTGCTCTCTGCATGACTCTGACATGGAGTAGAAGAGGAGGTCTTTGGGGGAAATTTCTCTTTAACAGCTGTCAAGTCGGATCTTATTTTTCATTTAAAATGCAGCATAACTATTGTTTGGTGAACCTGCTGAACTTATCAGCGGCTACATTTATGTGCAAACACATTAAGTTATTCCTTTATAGTGGGAGCTGATGCACGCAAATGCATTTTATATCCCGCTTGAAGTACAATAAGGAGAATCTCATGTATGTACGCTGATCCTTGGAGAGTCCATTGATGATGTTGATGTGAAAACCTTAACTTTTTGGGTCAAAATTCTGGCAGTTATATGAGATGTAAAGTTTGGCATACATCTTGCTGTGTGTGTTTTCTATTACTATTACTGTTTTCATTCCTTTCCTTTCCCCTCTCTTAAATATATTTCCTTTATTTCCTTACTTCATGTCTTCCTTTATTGTCTTTCCCACTTTTCTGTCTGTCTGTACCATCCCCCACTGTACCTTCTTCAATCCATCCTTCCTTCTCCTTTGCTTCCAACTGTACAGCATCCCAGCTTATCTGTCCTTCTTTTCCTCCTTCCTGATTCTCATCTGTCCCGCCTGAAGTTATTCCTTTGTTTCCTCATACCTTCTTTTCAAACTCACAAAACCAACACTATTGTGTCTCGCCAAAAAGGCCCATAACAATTAACGATGGCGCTGGCATCTGATCAGTTCCCATCCGTGTAAAGATAAAAGAAATAAAGTTCAGTCGGGGGCATTGTCTGCTGTCCGGTGAAGCACGCAGAAAGACGACAACAGAGCATGTCAGTGGAAGTGGAGATAAGTAGAAGCTGATGTAGCGTGGTGACCCGGCTCAGAGGGCAGTGTTGACTGACGCACAGTGGTGTCGTGTGCAGACAGAAACATGTCAAACAAGGGGGATATCTATTAACTCTTTCCAGGGGTGTAGAGGACAATAAACTCACCTATAGCCAGATTTTAGAGCTCAAAGACTGATAGAAAGTTTTTGTTTTATCTCAAATTTACCAGCATTCACTGACGTGCACTGTTTTCAGAAAATAACTGAGTTGGTACTTCTTGAACCACCTGCAGGTGAGTTCGAACAAATAAGTTAAATGCATTTTATTCCTTATAAAACACTTGCAAAGACGATTTTTTTTGTATTTTAAACCCAGCAGTGTTTTCCATAAGCACAAGTGGTCTCATAGGATGGCTGGATTTAAAAACATTTACAGCCTCTTAAGGTGATGTCAGTGTAAGCATATTTGTTATGGTAAATGGACTGTACTTATATAGCGCTTTTCTAGTCATATCGACCACTCAAAGCACTTCACACTACATGTCACATTCACCCATTCACACACACATTCAGACAAATCGATGCACACACGCATCTGGGGCAATTTGGGGTTCAGTATCTTGCCCGGCCCGTGTGTTAACAAATAGTATCAAACCGATTTAGAAATCAGATCAGACAAATTTGGTGGTTGTAGTTTAGTAAATAGTTTAGTTTGTCTACCTACCATCTCTCCTGTTTGTCTACAGGCTGGGACCACACACCTCTGACCAACAGCTGTTTTGTTTTTAGCTCTTACAAACCCTATCGAGCTCATTTGTGGTTCACTGAAACCACCCACTCCCCTCGACACGGCCTCGCTCAGCTCTGGATGAACGCAGGTCTCACACAAACGAACCAGCTACAGGTTTAAATGGATCATTTCCACACTGATAATCACAAACTGAGATCGCTGTGGTAGATTGCAGCTAATTCCTTGGCCTTGTTAAGACTGCAGACACATTTGAGTCTAATGTCTTTGGACAAGTTTACGGACATGATGGTTACACCAGGCTTAACTCTCATCAGGCATTGTGCTTTAAATGGCTTCATTAGCAGGGGATGTAGAATAGCCAGCGTATTTAAGCCCACTATGTACTAAATGTCACTATCCTAAAGCAAAAACAGCATACATGCTTTGAGGTGATGGAAAAATGAGAGCAATTCTCTGCCCTTTTGTGGTCAGCATCCTAAAACTCTTTAATTCCTAAATTGCCATGTAGATAACACCATAAATACATGGTTGCTAAGTGAGCGGAACGCTTTAAATGTTGAACGATGTAATTACAGATAAAAATACCAAATATGTAAGTGTTTTGGTACACTCATTAGAATGAATGCAGAAATATAATGCTCCTGCAAACAATGGCAAACATAAATCCACAGCTTTAGTGTGAGCTGTTATTATTCCTGTTACCTCTTTTAGTTTGCCTGTGCACTTTCCTCCTGTCCATTATGGCTTTAAATACATTAGTGTCATTACCAAGGTTTTGTAAGATTGCAGATTTTAGCTCAAAAAAGGAATTCTGTAGGGCGGCAACTAATGATTTTCATTATTCGACAATTTATTGGTTATATTACTAATCATCTGGTTAATTTTCTTATTGTGGAAAGTGCTAAATAATAGTGTAAAATGTTTCCTAGAGCCTTTAAATTGCAACAACAAAAAAGGTTAACAATTACATAAACAGAGGAAAAAATAGCATTTGGCATTTTTTCTTGACAAACTACTCATAAAAAGACTGTAATTATTAGTTATTACCAAGTGTTTGATTCATAATTTTCTCCATGATCTGGGAAATTGTTTAGCAGAGGTGGTAAGGCACTCATATCCTGACACACCTTGTCCTGTGATCAGTTTTATTACAAGATGTAGGCCTGAACAGTATCAACACTTAAATACGTGGCTCTTATTATGTAAATTATTCTAAATTTTCATGATGCTAGCAGATGCAATTTTAATTTCGGGCAAGGTGGCCCATATGATTGGTGCATCAGCTCCTAGCTCACTAGGAGGATTCCCCTTGATTAATGGACTAATTGACTAATTATTTAAGCACCACTTTAGACAATTAAAAATTTTTGCATGGGAATTCATTATAAATTTATATTTTGAACACCTTTAAAGTCTGTTAAACTCACTTTTGCCTTGACAACACACTTGCTATGGCACGACCTTGCCTCCGTCACGTGGCCATAAACCCCTCAGAACCTCCATGTAATTATGAGGGGTGACCCACTCAAGCAGGTGACAGCTGAAACAGTTTAGTGCCTCTTTAAAATGAAGGTCAGGGATTTTTTTTTTTTTTTTTTTTTTACTACAGAGCTGTTTGATGACACAAACACCAAAGTGTACAGTAGATGAAAGACGCCGGCCTGGATTGTACCACTACAACCCATCTATTGATGTTACCCTGTCATTTTCTGAGTCTGCCAACCCGACGCTAGTGTATTAGGTCACAGTGTCTGTCGCCTGTGAATGGGAAGTAGAAGTAGTGTTTTGGATTGTCTTGGACTGGGTCAGGGTTTTACCCCAAACTGGAATCATGTAACCTAAACCTAAAAGTTTTTTAAAAATTGGAAATCTAATGGTCCTATATTCATATTTGACGGAGATGATCGCCTAATGTTTTTTACAGTGGTTTCATTTGTCTGTCATAATCATTTATATTTCCCAGCCGCTTAGCTCAATGGCTGTATTTTTGCCTAGTTATCAATGGCGTGCCTTTATCCAGAAAACTGTGATGGTTGAAGTCAACTGAAGGACACAAAGCCCGCAAGTTTATAGGCCACAGTGATGCTTCTGTGTAATTTTGGGAGCAATTCATTTTTGGATATTATTGGTTAAACATCCTATCAAGAGCAATGTACTTCCACTGAGAGAAGTGCTATCTCATTGCAAACTGGTGACATAAATCTGGGTTTGGTTTGGTGCTCTATAATAATGTGAATTATGATTATAGAAAAGTGTGTGGTCTTTATTTTCCCAAGCTAATGGCTGTAATCAGTGAAGACAATTTTTCCAGCATCAGGATCCTATTAGGATCTTGAATGCACTTTAACTAATACTGAATGTTTTGAACTTAAACAACAAGGAATCATGTAATGTAACGTGAGTAAACTGTGTAGAGCATGCTCATGTTTGCTAATCCAGCATGTCTGTGCCTTATATCTGAAATAGGGATGTGTATCTGTCACACGGGTGTAGTAAGAGAGCTGGATATGGTGCAGCGGATTAGCATTGCTGCCAGTTTGTCCTACTGGCCAGTCATAGTACTGCAACAGAAAACGGCAGCCTAATTTCCGGGATCAGATCAATCATAGTGCCAGTTCTTGCTGTGTCTTAGTTAGGAGACTGGCAACACTACAAGTTTGACCCTCATTAATGTCCTTGTGTATCATCAGGGAGGTGCGTCAAGAAATTGTAAACAGGCTGTCGAGCATGTCAAACCAACAGGTGGCGATACAACCCTAATGCAATGTTTGTCAACTTGGAGTTACATGTTCTAGGAGATACTAAACCTTTTGCTTTTGTTGTGATGCGTTCCAGATGCCACATTGCTGTTCTTCGATTATATCACACTACAAGACCCGTTTGTCATCCCCCATGCTAGAAATTTTTCGGGCTTCACAACATCATGTCACAGTTGGGCTGAATTTGTGTAGTTAGAACTGGGTGTAGACACCTGTTGTGCTAACACTAGAAAAAGCTTCATGCTCCTGCCTTCATCTCAGTATAAAGTTTAAAGCAAAGCAAACCAGGAATTAAGAAAGGTTTTCATTGCTGTCCTGAGTAACTTCATTAAAAAAAAATAAAAAAAATTCCACATTCATTTCTTATTACAATGCTACATAGAAATTACTTGAAATACCAGTTCATTGACAGCTGTATCAATTTTCACACAAAACATACCTATATCTGTGGTTGTTTATTGATGTAGCCATATCTCTGACTTCTCTACTGGTTATGTATTTGTTAATCTTTACACCTTTAACCAAAAGAAAACTAGTACTGTAAAGATGGCAAAGGACCTTTGGGGAAAGCAGGACTCATGCAACTTCATGCTATAATTTGGTTTAAGACAGGTGTATTTTTACATAAAAACCTTGCTTTGTGTGGTTTTCTGTACCCCTGAAATGGGTTTCTGTCTGCTACATTCTTTCTTTTATAAACCATACGTGGTTCATTAAGGGACGTTTTATAAGACAGAACAGCATATTGTCTGTGTGCATATGTCTGGCTATGGTACTGTATAAGGACCCCACTGTTCTTGTAAGCTGCCATGTTCTGAGCGGTAGCCTGTAAGTTCTCGGAGGAATGTTAGTAATTAGCTCAGTAATCACAAGCTTTAGGAAATCTGCAGGAAAACAGACTTTATCGCTGTGTGAAAGTCTTCTGTCTGCACTACTTTGGCTTTCTGAAAGGCTGGCGTTATTGTGATGTTAAAGCAAACAACACATCAACAGGTTACAGTATGTTGGGTGGCTTGAAGGTCCAGGCTGAGAGGAGTTTTAGTATACAGTAAAACTCAATATTGAGGCTTAACATAAACTTGCTGAATACGAAAATGTGTCCAGAGTCTGTGGTAACCAGTCCATAAAGTGGATATTAGGGCTACACACCCCTTTAAATGTTCTATTTTCTATTAACTTAAGGCCTGCATAAGCCATTAATTAGACGTATTCTGTTTAATTTGACTTTCCTCAGATCAGACTTGAAACAAAAGCCTCATATTTTCAGTGTATAACAAATGGAAAACCAAAGTTTAAATATACTTTACAGTCAATTAAGCAGACCTGGAACAGTTACAATTTGAGGTATTTAGCAGATGCTGTTATCTACAGTGTAATTCAAACTAAACACTGTGGGTGAGACAAAATAGGGAAACTGGATTTAAGGAGCTTAACTGTTTTTTTTTATCATGAATTGCTCTGATTTCTTACTTGATTTAGTTCCCTAGAAATCAGTGTTGATGTTCAAAGCATTGGGTATTTGTTTCTAACAGCAATTAGCATATAGCTTAGCATCATGAAAACTGTGTTGTACAGTCATAGATTTAGGAAAATTTTGTTTCTCAAATAGTCAAAGATGACTTGAGTGGAATTGGTCCTTTGGGTTTTGGACTGTTGGTCACAAAAAGCAAGATATGAATATGTCAGCCTGGGTGATGGATGGGAAACTGTGATGAATATTTTTCACTGTTGTATGACATTGTATAGACAAAACAATAAAACAAAAATAATTGTTAGTTGAAGCTCTAATCATTAAGTTGTTCCAGAATGAGGGAAAAAAAAGGCCAAGACATTTTCAGTCAAAAAAATAGTCATAAAAAAGCAGTAAATCTGAGCTAGAACCAGCAAATGTTGACTTCTTTTCTTGATAAATGGCTCAATAACAATAAATGATCAAGTACTTGTTTAAGCAGTAGCCAAGTGTATACTGAATATACTTTATTAATTTCTCAAAATGACATTTTAAATACAACAGAGGTATTTTGTTTTTTTTTAGTAAATTGACATCAAAATGTAAATGATACAAAACAGGTGATCAGAAGATGATTAGATAAGAACTCCATTGTCCTTTACTTGTGTCTTCTTTCAACAGATACACATAAATCTAGCTTGATATTTGAGCATTCCTCACATTCCCAGTTATGTAAGCAGTTCAGTCATGCCACCACATATGGATCTCCTGATCCAGGCAATCCTACAACTTCCATCGTTTTTTATGTTGAGGTAGACAGAGACAGGAATGTGGACAGGTGTCTTTGATAGAAACGTAACCTCCTACAATAGCCTTGATAGATGAAGCACTGAGAGATGTCTCTCAGCTCCCCTTGGAAGTCTCCTAGAGACCTGAGTCATAGTCCTATAAGGCAGAGTCCTAAAGGGGATTCTCTGTTTTTGTTTTTGACTGAGCACTTGGCTTTTGCCCACCTGGCTGACGACTCTAGATGCAGTTTCTCATTTTTGTAGTACAAGCGTCTTTGATGCGAGGGCCATGGTTTAGAGCTCGTAGCCCTCATGGGATCATGAGTTCTGCAGTACTTTCCCCTGGATTTTTGTGTACAATACATGTGCCAGTTTCTCTCTCAAAGCATCTCAGTGCTTCATTGTATGCGTGTGTGAAAAGAGAGCCACAGAAACGAGGCGGCGCTCAATAGCTACGTCGACCCGGAGTGCTGTATTTGTGTCAGGACGCCCACTCCCACTTAAAAACGACAAAAGGCAGCGATGAACAGTCTGTTTTTTCCACAAAAGGCTGCAGTGTCAGATGAGACGAGGACGGTGCTTTTCTCACTCTCACAGTTTGCGCTTCCACCGCACGAATGTGATTGTAGTGACTCAGCAAGCGGGTGAATTCACACCAGCTCTAAATGCCTCAAACCCTCCCTTGCCTCTCTCTCTCTCAATCTCTCAGGCTCTGGCAAGTGGATCCCTATGTGTGTGTGTGTCCATTATCAAGCCAACCCATCTCCCCTTGGTGCTGAGTGCTTCTCCAAGGTGTACAGTACAGCTAGCCAGGCTGGACAGAGAAAGGACTCCATTCTTCTACTCCTCCTGACTCACTGCAAAAGTGCAGCACTACCTCAGGCTCTGGTTTCTGTGGTCCTTTTGTCTCGCGCCACCAATCGAGGACACAAAATGGGTCTGGAGGGAACCCAACACCGCTCCCTCACGTTTCTCATTGCCCCTGTTGAAGCTCAAGTCGCACAGGGATGAAAAAAGGCAAGATGTTTTTGCAAAGAAAGATAGAAAAGCACCCAAATATTTCATTTTTTCAAGCAAACTCATCAGGCAACCAATAAATCTTGCTTTTCTAATCATCAACAATCCGTCAACCTGATATATAGCACTACCACCTCCCCCCATAACCTTTAAATAGGTATTTCCCGCTTACACTTGAAACTGTCCCAGGTGGGCTGCCCAGTAAAGCAATGCCACTGACCCAGTAATGTGAGCAGAATGCCTTCCTCTTGAGTAGCTCTGCTCTGCAAGCACTGGACCAGCATAGTACAGAGGCCAATCACAGCAGAGGCTCGTAACTGGAGCTTGTTGGTGAAGGAATGTTGCTGGTAAACACAGATTGGCCATCAGATACGTGTGGTACTGGTACCAAATCTGACCTTCACTATCAAAGGGATACAGTACCTGTGTGAAATCACATGCCAGCAGCTGAAAGATTTAGTGTGCCAGTGCGACTGCATGTGCAACGTTAAAATACTGTAATATCATAAGGACTTAAGGATCCAGTTATCCAGTTAGGGCCTTACGCACCTTAATATATTGTCATTTTGTTATTTCAAACACATTCAATCTCACTTTTCTTGCCCTGATGGAAAATCACTTGACACACAGAGAACATGCAAGACCTACACACAAATTATTCCATCTGATATTTGAACCAGGACTTTTTTTTTCAATGTGAAGCAACAAAGCTTTGGCAACTGCCAATAGCTGGCCCTTGGGCAAGGCAGTTAACCTGCAGTGAATAGGGGAATACTGTGGTTGTTCTGGGCAGCTGATGTGAATGGAAAAACGCATGCAAGCCCTGACAAATCATTTATTAAACAGACAAAAACTGTATCTTGCATGTTACTCATACTTCTTTGCTCTGTATTGTGTGTGAGTATATGTGCTGCTCAGATAATCCCTCGACCCGATGGCTCCATAAAAGCATCTCTCAGGTCTCTGTTTTTCCCCCAGTGATGCCCAGTGACATATTGGCACCCACTTGTCAGTCGGCCTCATTTACAGGGAGCTTTTTCCTCATCGACTTTCCCCACTTTCAACTGTCACACAGCCTGGCATGGGCCCATGGGAGGCTTTTGCAGCTCGAGTGGAAACCTCAGGTCTGGCCTGGCCCCGTAGCCCACATTAGTCACTTCTGTAAACCTTGTCATAGTGTCGGCAGGAGCTCGAGACTGGAAGTTTGCCCGTCTCTCTATTTCTTCTCGGTTTGTTCTTTCCTGGCTCAGCGTTGCCGGAGGAGCTCCTGCTCTGATGGGCCCGACAGCAGAGGAAAACAGACTCAAGCCAAACTTTTATCTCATGTTAAATGTTTGAAAAGGAAGCATTTCAAGCATGGCTTAGGATGTGTACTGTATGTGCAATCAGAAACTGTGATATGTCAATCTACATCACTTACGCTGGAAACTTGATTGACAAATAATCTAGAATTACAAAGAGTTAAGTTTCATAAAACCCAGAGGCTGAAAAATCTAGAATCTAAAAGCAATAAAAATGGCATAAATAACTGTAGCCAAAGTGTGTTACTGGTCCAGAATCAGTTCATTTGATTCAGTTCAATTCTTGATTATTCAGTTACATCAGTTAAATACCAGTACTGTCGAAAGTACTCCTTAGAATTTTTCCTGGGAACTTAAATTTCTTCTACATTCAACATGTGAGCAATGCTGTTGTTTCCTAGAATATAAATTAGTGTTAAGTGAACATTATAGACCAAATTGTAAACACATGTCGCGGTAATAAAACTGTGGACGAAGGATTTATTTTCCTTGGCAAAACACTTAACAACTAAAACATGATACATCTATATTTTTCAGGTTTACGTTTGCAAAAACAGTTGAGCAAGAATAATAAAAACCTGCACCTCTCACAAGGACATCGTCATTATGCATATTTTAAAAAAATAAATACTGTTCTGTACAGCTACACATGGACTGTCAGCTGATGCTTCAACTAAGTACAGACATCTACACTCAGTTTAATGATCACTTTGAGCACAGACAAGGCAGAAACTGAAAGTCTGCTCAGTAATCCGTCTGTACTTTGTTTGTGTTGACAAGACATTAGCCCAGATATCAGCTGTTAGTCAGGCTGAGCAAAGTAGAATCCACAAGCCAGAGGATATATCTCTTTAACACACACAAACACATTTCAGATCAGTATGCAGTCTTTTTTCAGTTTACCCCTTAAGTCTAGTTCTGCTATGTGATAGCTGGAGTCAGCTAACCAACCTGAGTCATGTCAGTCCTATAAACTGTGGCAGGTATGCCTAGACTGTCATTATTCAAGTCACAGTTTACGAGACTTGTGACTCTAGGCGGCTCATATCCCCAGCTATAATTCACATTACTTTTTAACTTAAAATGACCTTTTTGTGCATGTTATAATAACTCGATTCCCATCTTACTTCGCATCTTACACATCATGCATCCCAAATTAAACCACTTACAAGAAGTAACCTCTGCATACACGCGGTATTTAGTTTGTTCTTAGCCAGCCCCATTCCTCACTTTGACGACCTACTTAATATATAGGGCAGCAAGCTATCCATCAGCCGTGTTTGACTATCATAACATATGTCAATTCAAATAAGTCTCAACTGGCATCAGACCTCATCCTCACAGCGACACATAAACGAAACACAGGTGTCTCTATCTCAACTGTTTACATCTCAGTCTCTCACGCAATGCCGGCCTGTAGGTAAGTTTAGTGCCTGTCTGCCACAGCTATCTCTAATATTTCGCACGTCTGTGTGGAGAGTGGGGGTGGCCGATTTGTGGTCAACAACACACAGAATCCTTGACTTCCTTTAGGTGGTCAGTCAGTGCTGTGAATGTGCAAACAGAAGACATCATGTCCCTATTCAGAGCCTCCTCTGTGGCCAAGTTTAGAGCTGGTGTTTGTGGTCATACCGCAGTATCTCAGATTTGTGTGTGATTAGTTGTAGCTATAGCATGTACTGTACTCCCATGTCAAAAGAAGGAATGCACAAGCAGTGATTAACAAGAGTAAAAATGATATGGACTGTATGATACTGACTTAGCCTGTCATTATCATTACCAGAGCCTGTGACTCTCCAGTGACGTTAATGTGCAGCTGAGTCACACTGGTACAGATAGTGGAGGTATACTGTACGGGCACACTCTGTCTTTGCTGTGGCAGGGATGCTGTGTGTTTGAAGCTGAGTCTGTAACTCAACACAAGGCCGAGGCCGGGAGGAATTACAGGCCCTTCGGATAAACAGAAGCTGTAGAGCAGTAGCAGGGCGTGCTCCCTTCAGGAAATTAAAAGCCATTGCCTCTTCCTTCAGTCTCCCTATCCCCTCTCATCTGCTGCCAGCTCGGTTAATGAATAGCACACTAATAGTGTCTGGGGTCTTTCTCTTCTGCTGTTGTCTGTCGAGGACATTGACTTTCATACTTACAGTGTTATATGAGCACAATGCCACAGTGATGGATATCAGAATTGTTTGCAGATATAAAACAACTTGTCACTTTTACACTGGCATAATGAATACTATGACTTTGTGGTTGTTTTCTGTAGTAAGGGGGTGCATTGTAAAAACTTGCAGTCAGTAATTCCTCAAACAAATTGACAACACAGCTGCACTATAGAATACAATCTACATTTTGCTGAGCAGGTTTGCTTTTGAGGGAGTGACAGAAGTATTGTCTGTTTCATTAAAGATGCCAAGTCCTGGGAACAAAAAGGGGAAAAAAGCTTGTATTTCAACAAACACCGCCTCAGAGATGCTTGTGGAGATTCTCAGTCAGCCAGGTCGTAGTTATCCAAGAAGGGTTGAATTGAGGGCAACTTGAAGATGTTTCGCCTCTCATCCAAGAGGAGGTAAGCAGTTTTAATTGTTTTTAAAAGTTAGGTGACCATTTGGAGCATTAACACACTGGGATAATTTTAAATGCGTAAATATGAAATGCTACCTTAAAGTCACAGTGAAACAGCACTTAGAGCCTTCCTGATGCTTTAGCGATTTTTGGGCCCTGGAGCATGCACCCTAGAGTCCTAGAGAGGATGCACATTCATGTGATATATTCAGTAATAACAATTAACATGGTAGCACAGGATTAGAACTTGTATTTTTCATTTGCCTTTGTCTTTAAAAATGATGTCAAAATAAACCTGATGATTTTGGAAACTTTTAACACATCAAGAGAAGTTGGGGAAAAAAACAAAGTTAGGAAAGAATTTTATGTCACTTATTTCAGATGAGTTAAAGGAAAGAAAAAGATGAAGGTCTGAGACAAGAAGAGCTGTTTCTGAACCTTCATTGGATGCAGGACGTTCTCCATGGAAACCTGCATGACTGCTCTCTTGCGTCTACTTTTACGTTTCAACATTTTAATAATGAGCCACACATGTAAAAATGATTCATCTCATTGTGGTCAACCTGGACAGTAGAGTCAAGGAGAGCACGTGCTTGGTGTTTCCACACTGCAGAGTAAAAGCAGGCATTTGGCGTTCGTCTCAAAGCAATAAAACAGGGAAGAAGAACGAATTTCATCCACAATTCTGGTCACACACCAGGTGTTGCCAATGTCATCCTCTTCGGGTTGTTTTGGAACATTTGTCTTTTCGCTATTCAAACAGTTTCTCTGCCTCGCTTGTGTCCAGAAGAAGATGGAGGAAAAACAAACAGTAGTAATGCACAAAGAACACACCAAGCAGATGTGATGGGGTTCAAGAGCCAAACAAACATGTTTGCCACAGTCTCAGTCAGCACCTTTAAAAGAAAAATGCTGGTGATTACACATCAATGCATGGTTGTCATACCAGACTTAAAAATAATCAACAATTTTTCACCTCACTGTTTTCAAATGGTGAACTTGCTTTTCATAACCTGTCATTTTATTGCCAACATGAGAGCGAGGATTTATGACATCCTTATAATGATGTTTGGAGATGGGTTTTTTACCTGTCGCTATTCATCAAAGGTCATAAAGGTAAACTTTTTCCATCATATTACTCACTGCCTGTTTGAGTTCACCAGCTGCAGCCAGCCCAGAGGTCAGAGGTCAGAACACATCCTAGTCAGGAATCCCATCACAACTGCCAACAATCACAGGAACTGTATCGTTCTCTATGGGGAATTATTTTATGACGGCTTCCTGAGGGGAATTACAGAAAAGTAGCCAAAGTGTTTATATGATTATATGGCTGTTATATCTCCAAGCCTGACATCAGGCTGCTGCGGGGCCTCTGCTTTTACAAACGCAATGTTCAGGCGAATCCAGGTTGTTAAAGCAAGTGTCCCAAAGTGTGCTATTATATACTGACCACTCATACAGAGCAATGACATCCAGCTGTTTGACACTTAAAGTTTCTTGTGGAGGGATTTTTATTTCACACATACGAAGCACAGCTTAGTATTACAGAGAGGAGAAAAGTGAACAGTTCTGGTTCAGTCAACTTTTAGGCACTGGCAAGCTGGATAGGCTAATCAAAAAAAAACTTGAATGGCACTCAGTAGAGCAACTCCACCAAACAATCCTACACAGATCTGTCTAGTTCTTATTATAGAAAAATAAAAGGAAAAAGGAGGTAATATGATAACCTAAATTATTTATGTGTACACACCTTTACCCATGGAAGTGAAACATAATGTAACTAGTGGCTAATTAATTAGTCGATTAATCTCTGGAAAGAAAATGACTTGACAACAATTTTTAGAATTAATCAATCATTGAAGTTATTCATTTAACAGGATATTTTCTGATTACATTATCTTGAATGTTAAGATTTGCTGCTTGTACTAGAGTGTACAAACACACACTCCACTGTTGTCTTCTCTTCTTCTATAAAATGTCATGCACAGGTGCTAGAACTTAATTTCTGTCTACATACAGTAAGTCATGGTATGGAGACGTTTTTATTCGTATTTTATTCCAACAATTCATTCAGTTGGTCAGGTTGATGGTGAAAGTAATTGTTTGTTGCAGCCCTAAGTGAATCACAAAGTGAATCACAAAGGGCATTCAAAAAGTAACAAGTAGGACTGATCAATATTAGATCCAGCCTCTCTGCTCCTACAGCACAGTGTCTCTTGGTTTCCACATATGAATATTTCATCCGTTTGAAGTCTCTAATCTTCAGAGATCTCTACAGCAATAAAAAGCCCAGCATGTGCAGAACTCGAAAGCACAGATGACTCAAGATGTTACATAACTACTGGAGTGATTAAAGTAATCATTTTAGCAATTCTAGTGCCTGCAGCTGTTTTTTTTCTCAGGAACAGCAGAGTGCAGGTATTATTGAGGTTTTATTTTGCTCACACCCTACACACCCAACTAATACTATAAAAGAAAGAAATGTCCTGAGTAAACCACCATCCAGACTTACTTTCACTCAGTCTTTATTGTTTGAGAAAATGTTATTGTATTCTTTTTTGAGTCTCAAGTACTGTATGTACAGGTGGTGTCTTGCAGCTCCTGAGGTGGATGGTGGGTAAACGCAGCAGTATTCAGTGGGGGGTCTTCCATCTTAACATGACACTTCAACACCTCAATACACAGCAGCATGAAGCAGAAAGGTGTCGAATGACAGATTAAAGGAAGGAGGGAGGTCAGATCAAATGTAGCGTTTCAGGTTTGAAGTTTGAGGTTTGAGGCCAATTGTGGCAGTCTCTCCACTTCCCCGGGTGAATTACAGGAGCTAAATAAAGCCATTGTAACTCCAGGGTGGAGGGCCTTTGTTCCATTCATCAGCCCCTTTGCATTAGTCACCACACTTCAAGGCTGATGTATATATCGTTTTACTGCTAAAGGTACTTTTTACAGACCCATTAAAGGTGCTGGAGGTAATTTGGTGGGTCTTTTTCAGCTTTGGTCTGTCATTATTTGAGGAGTGCGTGCATGGCAAGTAATGGTGAGCTGCGACCGGAAGGGCTGCCAGTTTGAAGTCCGGGTCTTTGCTGGGAAAAATCTAAGGGTGGGCAACAAGACACACTGTGGTTTTCATAAATATTCACCATCAAGGTGTCTTCCAGTAATGCTCCTATCTCATGATAGACCAGAGTAACCGTTTGTACGTCACTGTATCAGTATGAGACATCTGCTGTGTGTGTGTGCAGAATGCATCATCTTGAAGTTAAGCCCTCAGTTTAGAATAGATGAAACACTTACTTACTTATTCATTTAGATGATGGACAGATTTTGATGATTAGTTATTCATTTCATACATTTTTGGGGATTTTGAATTGTTGGCTATACAGCAAACTATTTGGTTACTTCACCTCAGGCTATGGGGAAATTATCATGGCTATTTTTCACAACTTTATGACATTTTCTAGACAAAATAATGACTTATTGAATGACTGAGAAAATAAAAGGAATTGCTGGTCTCAGCCCTGTAATACCTCAGTTAACTTGCCAGTCCCACTTGGGCTTAAAAGTAAGATATCTGAATTAGAGACCATATTGTGACTTATTGTATTTCCTTTAGAGAAGCAATGAGGACACTTCATGAAAGTAAAAGTTTCCTGTTACCGCTATTTCCTTCTCACTATTTTAATTTCCCAAAAATAAAGAAGACATAAGATTATTTATGTAAAATCTGACATTGACTTGCCTGTGTGCAACTGGTGGGGATTCTCAGTGTGGCAACATCCTGACACGCAACCTAAAAAAAGGGTCTGAGAGTAAACATGTGGGTGTTTGTAGACAGCTGGCAGAGACGTGTGAGAACTGCGGCTGGTATTAAGATGTCTAGCCTTCAGTGTTGCCTCATTTTTAATAATCCCTAATAACCCATGCGGGGCTGTCATCATAAATAAGAATGAGTTTATAACCAACTTCCCAGATTAATAAAGGCTAAAAAAAAATTTCATAGTGTAGCCTGTAAATGTCTGTTTGCTTCTATCTGTCTGATTGCCACAGAATAACAGTGAGTCATCCTGTACTCAGGTCATTAAAAGCTGCCTCTGAACATTTTCTTCTGTTGAATAAACTGAAAAAGAGCTTTGGCAGAGATGTAGCCACCTTGGCTAAATAGACAAGGAATGTCACAGAAGTTCAAAGTCTATGTGAGGAGGCACCACACACTGACTAGTGATTAGAGGTTTTCACTTGGTTCCTTGGATTCAGGATTGGACACAAGTTGAGCTATCTCCTGCTTAAATTCAGTGTACTTGGGTTTGGTAGAGTTTGTATTGTATTGCCATGGGTCTCAGGTTTGTTTGACAATATGTCTGATACCCGGGCACATTTGAATGGACTTGCTTTCAGGTCTGATCAGAGAAAATTGTGTTTTTGACGTAAGACAGAAAGTGTGTATTGTGATGAATGAATGTGAAGAATGATCTGTATTTGTATTTGGACCCTGCTGCTCGTTAATTGGTGGCATATCAGGCTGTCGCCAGGTCTGTTGTTGTCTCTCTCTGCTTTGGGTCCGTTCCATTCGAGCGCATTTTTGACTGGGTCCCTGAGTTTGTTTGGATCAGATCTGACTGTCTTTGGGTCCCTTTTGTGATTGGGTTTCTTCTGTGTTGTGTTTTCTTCTTGTTTATATACACCAGGCTCAGGTATATCTTTCACTGGTCTGTTTTGGATTGTTTTTCTAAACCTTTTGACCAATGAGGATATCTACCAGTGATCTGTAGGACATCCAGTGCAAAAACATCACAACACTGACTGCTTTAATGTCATAGATGGGGAGAGGAACAACTATGAAGGTAATAATTATGGGACAGATATCACCAAAATAAAAAAAAAGAAGAGAACTATATAATAGATCAGCCCTCAGAGCTCGGATGAAGTACAGGAGTGACAAAAATAATGGGAATACCTTAACAGCCATGTAATGAATTCAGCCCATTTGCAAAGCTTATGATTATTTGTTCAGACTGTGTCAAAGTGATATTGATACAAACTATACTTATAAATGAGGTCATAGTTTGCAGTCTTTATTCTCCATGTTGTGCTGTTATCTTATCCACCAGTGGATTATTTGAGCTTCTGAAGAAATCACTGAGCCAATGTCAAGGTTTGTGTTAGCCCAATAGTTGCTCTCTTGGTGTTATTTAACCTCTTGCAGAGGTCAGTGCAGATCACAGAGAGGTCAGGCAGATCAAGCTGTGGAGCAGACGTTTGTGTCACATTCCTCATGTGGCCTTCATCACAGAGACGATGTGTACCTGTCTGCAGAGAGAAAGTGCCTGAAAGTGCAATTCAGAACTCAGTTTATACCCTTGGGGTGGTGGTGGTGGTGGTGTCATTTTGACTTTGAGTAGATTCAAGTGTTGGGCATTGTAGCTACAGTCGACCAAATTAAATCCAGTTGTCTTTGTGATGTCCTCTAGCTAGAAGAAGTCAGGTCTGAGTCATCCACCAGTTTTTGTTTAATGTAAAACACATCTTTGTATTTCCATGTCATCTCAACAAGTTCTAGACTTGATCAAACAAGGACTTAAGCCTGGATGAAAAACTGTAAGCAGAAACAAAAGCGCAGACAGGCTTCAGAATTTTAACAACTATTTATTGTCTTGAAGTATGTAACAAAATAATCGCTATGAATAAAAACAGCATTTTTGCTTTGTACAACTAAGAAAATGTTTACAGAAAAGCAAAACTAATTGTACAAAAATAATGGTAACAATGATACACAATAACAAAAAAAAAGGTAAAACGATAAAGAACAGAACATCCTCACGTCAGTGTGCAAACCGTTTATACAGATGGACGTGTGCCATTTTGTAAGGCAACAAATCCTGATAAATTATTTAAATAGCATTATCTACACACACGCACACACACATACAAATCGACCTCTCACAAACAGCTAAGACAAAACAGAACAATAATTTATCTGCTAAGAACAGCATTGGACATACATGATAAAGCAAAAATTATTTATAGAAAAAAAGAAACCTCCCATTTTTACCGTCATTTTCACTAGGGTAGATCATGGGATTGGGAGTTCGGTTGTGTCTTTTAGATATGAAATGTCATACTATTTACAGCACATGCTACAGTAGCACTAAGATGTCCATCATTATAAAGGAATATGAAAAAAGTACTTAGTTTGTGTTTTTGTTTGATCAAATTATACAACAGCAATGAGGTAATATTTGTACATCAAAGATTTCCTTTGTTTTTCATCTCTCTCTGAAGAAAAGGCACACAAGTCACATACACTTCATGCTAAATAGCCCTATCTGAAGAATACCTAATTGACTTTGTACAGCAGGAGATGATAGACACTGACAAGAGCATGCATCCGGCGTCTGACTGTACCTGATCTTAGGTCAGTTTTCATGATGATATTGGATGGATTTTTTACTTTTTCAGTACTTTTTAAGTATTAAAATTTCCTTTGCTGCCTACATTGTAGGCAAGAGTCAATAAATTACATGTATTTACATAATTTCAATTTGAAATCCTCAAAAGCTGAGGGAGCTAAATCTCTTCAGTGACCGGGGTTTTCATGTAAGATTGGAATATTTTGGAGGGAGTACTGGCTTTGAGATCACTGACTGTAGGAATTTTTGTATAATATAATCTATACTATTTTTTTCTTACTGGTTGGACATGAGAAGGTCATTACTTCCATCTCACCCTGAGAGTTGTTTAGTTAACCAGACAGAATCAACAAAGTCCATGATATTTGTATGTTAAAAAGATAGCTGACCTGAATTTAATTTGTTTTTCTCCTCTCCACTCTCCTCTACAGAGTTTCTTAGGTAGGTGGGTAAAATCACTTTCTTGTTCCATTCATTCTTCCACATACAGTACATGCATGAACTCAAACATCCACAACATCATCTTCCCCTTATTCTAACTCTCTCCATATCCAAAAGTTTTCTTAAGTCCTCAACAACAAAGGTTCCTAAAAATGTTACTGCTGTCTTCAGCCTTTGAGTCCTCAAAAGTTGTATCATTCAGAGTCTATATCCTGGCAGATCTGGTAAAGCAAAGGGAATATTTCATCAGTTTTTTTCTTTGGGATGTCCATCCAGAAGGAAAGGTTGAAAGGCACACAGGTTGGAGAAGTGAGACAGAAAGACAGAGAGAGATGTAAAGGCTTGGAAGTGCATAGTTGTCTATGGGGAGCCGTTCCCGCACAGAGATGAATGAGGTCTTTCAGAGAGCAAGAAGGCAGGCAGAGCTGGGATAGAAAGGTGTTGGTGTCCTACTGGCAAAGCTAGAGGGCTTGTTTTCTTTTTTTTCTCCCCTCAGCTCTCCCTGCTCTCGTGGATACTAAGGGTGGAGGAGAAGGGGCTCTCTGATCCTCAACTGGCAGTCAGCCGGTTGGTGCTCTGCCCGAACCAGCTTCAAGTTACCCTGAGGCTGACCACATGCCCTTCGCCCTGTCCAAGTGTGCGTGCCGCAGAAGAAAGAGTCGCGGAGATAAATCGGTCCCTGGACTTTGCATCAGAATACATAAGTTCATACTTTATACAAAAAAAGGTGCATTCCTCAGAACTTCTTGCGCCACACATTTATGCATCTGTTAAAAGAAAGAGAGACAGTGTAAGAAGTTGGAAATGACTGTCGCCAGGGGACATTGACTTTAAGAGAAAAAATTCAAATGCTTGCTGGGAAGCTGCTTTTACAATCACATTTTAGTTGATCTTACGTAAATCCTTACCTCTGCATTCATACTTGAGGTCTGAGAAGTATACCATCTCTTGTGAGAAGACAAAAAGACCTAGCCTGCCGCCTGCATATGTCTTGTCATAGATGCTACCAGAATCTGCCATGATCTTTTTGCCCTCGTACATCACAACTCTGTGGAAATAAGGGAAAATGAAAGTTGGGAATTTGATGTCAAAACCATATGAAGAGTGAACTTGTATGTGGACTAATCAGTGTAATGTGCTCACCTGATATGTCCTGTTCTCGGTCTGTGGATCAGATGCCATCTGTAGGCAGTGAAGTCTTTCCATCCAACATTCTTAGGGTCGTGCCAGAGAGTACGGACCTAAAGCACAAGGATATAAACAGCCATGGGTTAATATTTTTACACATCCCTAGTAACATAAAAAAATCATCCACTGGGAGAAAGAGCCACCAAATGGCTTACCTGTCCAGGGGTGTTCCCAGTGTGCCAGAGGGCGTTTCTGAGGTGCTCTCCTGGGCCGGTGGTGGAGTTTACCACTTTAATGGACAGACCAGAGTACCCCTGGGCCTTGGTGGGTTTATTTGACCAGTAGGTCTGTGTAATCTGCTTCCACATCACCACATAGAACCTGGAACTGGACTGGTAGCCAAAAACAAAGCCGGCATAATCATCATCTCTCTCTGTGTTGATGAAGAAAGTCCCACTGAAGTCCACTGCATTGAACTCATGGTAGCCTGATGATCAAGGAGAAAAATCAAGTAATGGGTCAAAGCTCAATCATTCATAATCCTGGAAACAAAACACAGGAAAATTATGTGCCTTATAACACCAATCACACAACATCTTTTACTTACCAACAGCAATGCCAGGGTCGCAGTTGACAGTCTGAACCAGCTCTTTGCCCTGATGGCGGACAACCCAGTTAGGATCAATCTGGGAGGTGCCTTTGGGATCCAAAGGAACCATCTGGAACTGCCGGAAGTCAGTCTCACTAATTCCAAAGTTCTCAGGACACACGTCATAGATGTCAGGCACATTGTCTTGGTCAAAGTCATCTTTGCAAGCATCTCCACGGCCATCACCTGAAAAATATATGTTACATACTCAATACTACTAATCCCCAAAGTGTTTGGAAGACCTCTAGACATGCTGTGAGCTGTGGTTCAATGTATTGCTGCCTCAGAACAGTTTAGGAAAACCTGTGTCCCTGAGGATTGAAACATGGCCCGTTTTGCTCACCGTCAGAGTCCAGTTGGTCAGGGTTGAAGGCCAGTCTGCAGTTGTCCTTGTCATCAGGGATGCCATCGTTGTCGTCATCATGGTCACAGGCGTCTCCCTTGCCGTCTTTGTCATGGTCAGCCTGGTTGGCATTGGGGATGTATGGGCAGTTATCCAGGTTGTTCTGATGTCCATCCTCATCAATATCCTGGTTACTGTCACACTTGTCTCCCACACGGTCATCGTCTGAATCCACCTGCAAGGGTACAATGTTTTGCTGTTAGAGTTGTGACTTCATGTATGGCTTAAGGGGACAGTGAAGTATCAGCACACTAACAGGTGATTACATTCCACCGTGTTTATTTCCTTTCACCACAGTGTTTCCTGCTGCCCTTGTTCTTTCATCTCTCCTCCCATGCTTTCATTAAGGATTTTCCTCAGGCTCCAGTCACTCTTTGCCTCTGTAAAGCTGCCAAGCTCAATTTGTCCCAAGATCTGTCGGCAGTTTTCATCTACTGACAATCAAACATCACCCTACAGGACCCTATTGCTCCTCCTACTCCAATTTGCTTGTTGAACCCTACCAGCATCTGCAGTGAAAGAAGTCATGCTAGCCCTACTTGGCAGGACTAGACACACCTTGTGGTACTAAGTAAGAACAAGGGCAAGGGGGTGAATGGAAGGAGATGAAGTGAGGAAGGAGGGAAGTGCTGAGAGGATTTGGAAAACTGTAGAATCAAAACTTGTGTTGTTGAATATCTCAATAAGACCACAAGAGAAGGGCATTTTTGTGTAGTTTTGTACTCTCTTTGTACTCTTGTACTCCCTGTGCCCATGTCTGAACTTGTCTATTTTGGCCTTTAATTGCAGTGTGCAGTTCTCTCTTTAAAACCAAATCAGCGTAGATTTGGATGCTCCCCTCCCTCTAACCCCATTCTTCCCCTGAGTCTCGTTGTTCAACACATTCCTATTTCTCAGTGTAGCATAGCACAGGTGGACTGAGCAGGCCTGTGGTGTGCCGACAGGGCACAACCCACAGCCAGCCCATTCCTCAGTAATATCCAGCCTAGGGCCTCTTTCCTCATATTAGCTAGTTAATGTCAATGGGCCATTGAAAAGACCCCTAGCCCCCCACCACGCCTTATTGAACTGATGTGCCCTCGAGCTGCACACAGGATTTACTCCACCTTTACATGGCGTGATAAAGCTTAGACAGCTACACAGGGCTAATCACTGAGGCTCTCTCTCAATTGAAAGAGAGATATATGCTGAGCTATAGAGAAAGGCCGGGAGATGAATGTGGGTTATTGTTGGTGGGTGAGGTGGAAGGAAATGGGGAAAGGGCAGTGTGTATGTGTGCGTGTGAGTGTGTGTGTCCACACACCTGATCAGGATTATGTTCCAGAGGGCAGTTATCGCACATGTCTCCAACTCCATCCAGATCTGTGTCTCTCTGGTCAACATTGTACACATAGGGGCAGTTGTCCTTCTCATTTAGGATACCTAGGGAATGAATAGTAACATATGATAAGGAAAACCAGTTCAGGCGTTTTAAGATATCTCTTAAAAAAGAATAGCAACATAGATGCCCCAAGGACTGTTTTCCAGTCCTCACCATCTCCATCAATGTCCACAGCACAGGCATCTCCCTCTCCATTGTTGTCTGTGTCTGTCTGGTCTGGGTTACTGTTGTAGGGGCAGTTGTCACAGCGGTCTCCCACATCATCACGGTCATAGTCATACTGCCTGGGGTTATAGATGAATGGACAGTTGTCCTGTTTCAAAAAGTGAGAGACAGAGAGAAGGAGAAAGAGTTGTCATTTGCTGTTTTAATGTGTGAGTGGATCTATTTACAGGGATGGAAGGTGCAGAATGAAAAGGCACTTTATTTTAGGGATGTTGGGATTAGCAAACACACAGTGCAGCTCCTTCAGAGCTGTACCTCCGTGTTGGAATTTGAGGTTTTGGCTCAGGCAGAGGAGAAACATTTGCTTTCCTACTGAGCCTCCCCTCCCCTTTCCCCCTCTCCACCTGCCTTCTTATTAGACAGCATGAATGATGAATGCAAAAATCACAGTCAGAGAACACACACATACTCCTTTGTGCACAGTTATGGCCACATCTGGAGAGGTTTCACTTACCCTATCGTCAGGAATGCCATCGTTGTCATCATCATTGTCACAAGCATCTCCAATGCCGTCCTTATCGTAATCTTCCTGCCCAGAGTTAGGGAGGTTGGGGCAGTTGTCCTGAATAACAGATAATGTGGTCAGAAACTCAGAAATTATAACAAATATTCTTGACTTTAACACTGAAAAAACAGTAATTTTAAGTGAGTTTGCTTCACAGAACTTTTTAAAAATCATGTTAGAGCCTCACTGCTTCACAACTCCCTACCTTTTTGCAGTGGTAGGTGGCATTCTCCACACAAACCAAGTCAGCATTTGGCCATCCATCCAGATCTGTGTCCTCTCCACAGATATGGCCGTTGCCAGCGTAACCGGGCTTGCACTCACAGCGGTACATGGGATCAGCGAAGTGTCCAAGGTAGTTGCAACGGGCGTTTTTGTTGCAGTTGTGGCTTCCATCGAGGCAGGGATTACGGGGTGTGCACACCTGGAGAGGGTCAGCAAGCAGTGATCAGACTGGCTGTGCATAGTCGAAATTCATGACATTCTGTTCTCAGAAAGGCAGACATTCATCACAATAAATGAGCCTTGTCCTGCCCTGGAGATGCAAGTGTACCTGCACCTTACACAACTATTTCTGTTATCAGTACTTATTTATCATACATCTCATCAACTTGTATCTTTTCATGTCAGGGCATTTGTGTTTTGCTCAAGACTGTACTTGCCTGTTTATTAGCAGCAGCCTGCTCCACACCTCTGCCATAGGGCTGGGGTCCTGAGTAGCGAGGAGGGCAGGGCAGACAGTTGTAGCCAGGTTCAGTGTTCTCACAGCGGTGCACACCATTAAACTCAAAGCAAGCATTTGGGACCTCCTTGCACTGTTTTTGGGATAGAAAAGAACAACATTTGTGATCATTAAATCAGAAACCTGTTACATGTTGTATAAGGCATTGAACCATATTAATAGCTAACAAAATCAAAGCACAAGAACTGAGGAATTTTTTACCTCATCGATATCTTTACACTTGATACCATTGCCGGTGTAGCCAGCTGGACACTTTCCACACTTCCATGAACCATCAGGGAAGCTGGTACACTTGGCTCCGGCAAAGCAGGGGTTGGACAAACACCCATCTGAAAACAAGATATCCTTTAGATGTAACTTTTTTTTTAAGTTCAGGTAAATCCCATTCCAGTTATGACCTCACTGTGGAGGGAGATCTAAGTATGTAGGTATATAACTAAATAATTCAAACTTGCAATAAAAAAGATGCCAAAAACAACAACAATAATGTAATAAATTAATGTACAAAAAAACTGCAGGATAAAACAAAACAGACACACGGAACATGTAGAAGCTCTGTAAGTGATTAAAATGCCTCACCGATGGGGCATGGTTTCTTGTTACATAACTGGATGTCTTTCGCTTCACCAACACAATCTTTGCCACCGTAGTTTGGTGCGGGGTCATTGCACAGACGTTTCCGAGTCTGACGACCACCTCCGCAGGTAAGAGAGCAGGTATCCCATGGTGACCAGGGTCCCCAGTTGCCATTGACTGAGGGAGACAAGAAGAAAGTGATCATTAATTACTATCCATGCCGTATACAACACATTAATACAGCCAGGCAGCAAATATCAAATGATGGGACTCACTGGGGCACTCAGGCATCTGACACTTCTTAGTTTGTCGGCCCTCTCCCTCGCAGTCCTTGCCTCCGAGCTGGGGGGTGGGGGAGTTGCAGAGGCGGATATGGGTGATGACACCAGATCCACAGGTGACGGAGCAGGAAGACCAGGGTGACCAATGACTCCAGCTGCCGTCCTGTTTGACTGAGGGCCACAAAGAAAGGTCAGAGGTCAGTCATCAGGAAGCAAATTGTTGGACTGCTGCGGCACTCTGTCACACATTACATCACACAGATGATGTCAGGCCAGGTAACTACATATGGATAAGGCTGGCGGCTTAACAGGATCTACTTATTTGTTTGTGTATGGTTGATGGATGAGAGTATGTTGTGCTAACTCACAGCGTTTGTCGCACTCCTGGAGGTAGCAGTCGCGGGTTTGCACAGAGGTGCCCTCGCAGTTGTTATTGATACGGTCGCAGGAGCGCCCACGCTGCTGGATGCCCCGCCCACATGACACGGAACAATGGGTCCATTCAGACCACGGCGACCAGCCGTCCTCTGCATAGTCACTCGCTGAGCAGGAGGGAGAGGGAGAGAATATGAGAGAGAGGGGAAGAGGGAGACAATAAAAGAACTATTTCAGTGAGGCAGCACCCCCTAACAAACACCCCCAAGCCTAAATGAGGAGGGAAAGCTCTTAAAGCGGAGGACTAATAGTGAGGATTTAGCCGGTCCTTAGACAGAGAGAAGGCCTTCTGTTGAGAGGGAGAGCAGAGACTAACACACTGAGAGAAGCTGGGGAAACAGAAAGGACCACTGTCCTCAGGATACATGGGGATGCCCCATTGACTTATGTTTTCCTAAAGAGGAAACAGATTTTGCAAACATGGCCCTGGGTGTGTAATGACTTCAACAAGTGGCTGAGGTCAGGATGAATGCTGCTCCCCCATGTTTATTTAGGTTTTAGGGAGGTATTGCAGCCAAGCCTGCATAGGTATGAAGAACATGTCACCTCTCCTCATGTAGAGGATGGGCTACACTAAACGGCCAACCAATTTTCCATCCTGCTTTAACCAATTTAGCAAATTACTGCCATTTCAACTTGAAGATTCAAAGATGTTTTGGAGCACAAAGCGCCTATGTTCCAAACACATAAGCACCCTTTCATTTTTACTCGGATGTTATTGCAGTTAAATCATCTCTAAAATTAACATGTTATTTCTTGAATAGAAACCTTTACATCTAGGGAAATATTTGTGACTTTCTGTTTTATGTGGCAAATAACACAGAAATGGCTCTCTAGGTGAATGGGGCAGTGTTTGAATGATGTGCCTGTTAGCTGAAACACTCTATCCTACAGGGGACATTTATTCAGATATTTACAGTGCAGGTTTACAAAACTGTAATCACAGTGTACTTTCTTATAGCTAAGCAAGTTCTAACAATATGAGAAGGGTTTGAAAGAGCAGTAATACTTACGTGTTCCACAGCGGGGGCAGCACTCTCCATCAGGAACAGTCGCATTAGCACAGGGGATCAGGGGGCAGGAGATCTTGCGGCACACAGTAGCAGAGTTCTGCGCAAACACAGAGATCAAATTCATGGTTAAACATATGGATATCACTGAAATGTTTCTGCAGTTTTCTTCCAAATTATGTCCAGGTGCTGGGTTAAATCCCCTTTTCCAAGTGGAACTGATTGAGACACTGCAGAACAGTGTTACTAATGTGGAGTTGATTGTTGTGTAAACCTGTTTAAATTAGTGCGTGTGGCAGGGTCATTTTTTAAAATCCAACTCTTAGTCCATGTCCGTGCAACCAGCTCATTAAATTCTCTGAGTTTGAACAGATTTACCATGCCAGAAAAAAAACTAAGCAAAGCAGAGTTCTGGCTGAGAACGGAGACCCCATGCAGACAAGCACCTGCCCACTGGGTCAGGGGAGGGTGGGAAAGAGGCCAAAGTCCTAATAATGGAAGTCGGTTTCACTGTGGAGCCGAACTGGGCAGTGAGCCCCAAACAAGTAAAGTCAGCTTGCCAGCGCAACCTGTGAGGGGTTCACTGTGAATGACTCAGGGATAACAACTGCCTCTAACTATGCATGCTAATGTTCTCGCTCCTGGATCTGATCACTGACAGGGAAGAAAAGGGGAAATAGGGACAACTAGTGTATCAGTAGAAGAGGAAATCAAGAAACAAAGCCCATCAGTGAAATGCAAGGATCCTCCCTGCCAGGTATTTTGTACCTGAACCCATCCCTCCCCCTTTCCATTTGTCAGAGCCAAGGTCTTGCTCTTAATTATGGCAATGCATCACTTAATGTCTGGTCAAGTCCCTCCAGGCCACACTCAAGTTGAACTTTGGACAACAGACCTCTCATTACCACAGTAAATGCTGTTGGCCTTCTGCCAGGCCTTCACACCACTCATTATTGACTAGATCAGTTGAGTGGTGTTAAGTGTGTGCGCCTCCATGTGGGCTGTGTTTACACATCAGACAAGTCAGAGCATAAGAGCGCATCCCATCACACGTGTTGTTTAAGCACTTAAGGCACAACACACACAAGCTGATGAGAGCGCACTGCGGAGGTCTCACCTGGCAAGTGCACTCTGTGCAGTCGTCGACGGTCCACTCATCTCTGTTCTTGTGCACGATGCCGTTGTGGATGCAGACGCCACTGTGGATGCCAATGCGGTTTTTGATCAGCTTGTTCTCATCCGTCTGGGTGGGAGAAACAGACAGGAAACGTACTGTTAATGAGTTGTTACCTGGGCAAATACCACTCCACCTGAGGTCCATAGTAAAATATAACATCATTACAATAATTTTACACTACATTTCCTAAGTAATGTCAAAAAAAGCACAAGTTTTGTGCATGTTAATGTGCTTACACCCAGAGAAGTTTGTATTTAATCCAAAGAAGCACAACAATAATATACCTATTAATGATAAAGATACTTTTACAGTGCAAAACCTGACAAACATGTTAGATTTACCACATCTCCTTGGCTGAATATACAGTATATCTTCAATGTAATTTTGCTGGACAACAGCACAGGTGGTGTCAGTAACTCAGAGACCACACACACATGTAAAACACACACACACAGGCAGATGGTCTGGTGGGTTTTCTTCTTACCAGCTGTCGGAGTTCATTGGACAGCTCCTTGACCACAACACCGAGGCCCTTCAGCTCCTTAAACATGCTGACCAGGTCCTCGCAGGAGAAACCACAGACCATCTGCAGGTCTACACAGGGAGAAAAGTAATTAGTTGTTAACACAGCTAAACAATTAAATCCTCATTCTTCTCTATCCCAGTCCTGTCTGTCTCTAAAGACTAATCTAACAGATGTGAGCCGCTGATAATGGGGTATAATGAGAAGTCCACATGTCAGAGTCACATGCAGCAGTGTTTACCTTTAGTCTTGTGTCCAGTGTACTCCGTTCTGATGGCTGAGGAACCGTTGAGGTTCTCCAGGATCATGGTGTCAGATGTCACAGCTGAAAGAGAAGATCGAATCACATATCTGCACACTCATCTTTTTGGTTGATTTATTAATAAAGAAGGGTATTTGTGTTTAATGTTACACATCCCACACTGCTATAAATTATCAGAAAAAGTTATTAGTTAGTGCTGGGCACCCTAGTGAACATACTCAAAGACCACAGTACCCTGAGATATTTGTAAACTGGCATTCCTGTGTGACAAGTGGTAAACAGCTCCCTGGGGAGTGTTTTATGTAGAAGTCAGCAGGCAAATTAAGTATATACACATTTCTTTGATAAGGTCTTCCTAGGGACTTGGCAGTACATGAAGCAGATGAGTGATGAGTAAACACTCGAGACGCCTTGGTCGTGATTACTCACAGCTTTGACATCCTTTGTTGCGGAGGATTGCATCCAGTGTTGTTCCAAACACAAACCGCACGTTTTGCAGGACCCCCTGCAAGCATCGATGTTCAAGTTTAAATTATAACCCCGTGCAACATTAAATTAAATAAAACATCTAATCATTGAAACATGCCGAAAGCGTTAGATTAATCATTATATTCGGTCATGCCATATGAGCGTCTTTACGCACTAGGACTTAAATCAAACAAAACTCTCAGCTGACATTGAAAAGATACGTGCCTGAATTGCTTCCCCGGCTAAATCCCCAAATTAAAACTAAATCCGCTTCGCCCCGCTCTCTCACCATGAACCTGTCCTTCACTGCTCCCTTGCCAATCCTGAGCTGCGCGCTGGCCGGGGTCTCTTGCGTCAGGATGCTCTGGATGGGCGCATCCAGCTCCGCGCTGTTCACCTCCTCGCATCCCGCGTACAGCAGCGCCTGGTCCTCCTGCACGAACAAGGTGATATTCTTCCAGTGGCCCGTGGCCAGATCCGCATCTTCGATGGAAAACAGCTGCTGTTTGTTCTCGGTGGAGAAAAATATGTCCAAGGTGTTCGCCTTGCCGTTGGAGACGATCTCCAACACAGGTCCGGAGCCGTCTTTCTTCTCCACGGTCAGGAGGCTTCCCCTGGTCCGTCTTGACTGCTTGAAGTTCAGCAGCAGGAGGAATCCCCTCTCGGCGTGGATGGAATCGATAAGGTCCCTAAAGGAGTTCTCGGGGACCGGGGGGATCAGGTCCGGGTTGAGGATCTTGTAGGCGGGGCTGTACGGGTCGTCTCCTTTCACCAGGGTGACCCCGTGGTTCTTCTTGGGGACTTGGATGAGCTCAAACAAGTCATACACGCTATTGTCGTCTCGGCTCTCTGCGGGTGAATAATAATAAGGAGTCAGCCTTTGTCTGGCAGCGCACTGGATGTATGTTGTCTTCAGTTTCAGGGCACTGAGAACTTTTTCAAAACCACACCAGCCTCTCGTTTTTATTCTAAATGACAATTCATTTCCTATCTGAAAAGTGAAGTAATAAAGTTTTACAAGTTGAAATAAAATAATTGAATCACTCAGTTAAGCCAAACTCACCTGCGACTCGCGCGCTCTCGCAGGTCCAAAGCATCAATAGCAAGAATATCCCTGTCAACTTCATGGTGAAACACCAACCTGTTGCCTGTCACAAATAACCACAAACCACCATATAACATCAATATCAGCGACAAAGTCAACGTGCAACAGGTTGGATAAAAAAAAAAAAAGATTATATGATTAAATCAATAATTCATGTAACCACAGCTGCAGACAGAGTTGCATTCCTCAGAATATCACTCACCTGCTTGATGAACACAGCAGAAAGTAAATAAAAGTAATAAAATCCCTTTAAAAATGTGTAGAAATCCAGCAATAATTCTCAAGAGTTAATATTTATGGCGAATTATTTAAAAGCAAAAAGAAAAAAGTTCCACCGCGAAAAGAAGAGAAGTAGTAAAAATCTTGCGTGTTTTTTTTCTTGATTGTTAAAATCTTGTCCTCGCTGGTATCGACCGCTAAAAAACTCCCTTTTTAAGCCGAGGGGGGACAAAGTGCTATTTAAATAGTTTGATGCCATTCCTAAGAAGTGGCGTCGTCCAATCACGGTGAGGGGAGAAAAAGGGACGAGCTTATCCTCTTAGAGAGAGAGAGAGAGAGAGAGAGAGAGAGAGGAAAAAAATGCTTTCCACTGCGGGACCAACTTCGGTGTGTTGCACTCAGACTTTTAATGGACCAGTGTTTCCTCTCACAGCGTCCATCCATCAGCCCTCTGAGACATTTCCATCTTCCAGATTCCCATAACGCACACAGCAAATTACTCTAATATTCCTGTGATATTCTACTACTGCTCTACTTTCTGGTATGTAAAGTAAAAAAAAATATGTAAAATCAATGTGTTTTAAGTTTCTAAAATTTTCAGTAATTTTTTTGCTTATTTCATCTTATTCTAAATTATGCCTGTAATGTTCCTCTAAGAGACAGTAGTCTAAATTATAGTTCACAGTTTTGTTATATATTCTTTAATATACTACACAATTACTGCTGTTTTTTATTGTTTAAGCTATTTAGAAAAAACAGAACTTTTTCAAGTCAATAAGTCAAATAAGTGATCTATAAGCTCTAAGCACCAGTAAGTCTCTGTACACCATCATCCTCAGCTTGTTGCAGTTCCACCTCCTGCCACTAGGAGCCGACGTGAGTTCACTGGAGAGGTGCCTGAGGCAGTGGTGCTGCAGCACACCTGAACTGAGATTCACACTCATAAAAATAACATAATATAAAATATAAAACTGGTGATAATATAATAGTATGTGTAGTGCATCCTGTTTTAAGTCTTTGAAAACATTGAAAGCATCCTCCAGAGCAAATATCATTCCTGATTAAGTGTCAAAGTGTCTAAGCAAGGCACTCAGTTTCTGCAGGAGAGGAGGAATAGGTAGGGGAATAAGAAAAAAGTTTCACAGTTCTTCTAAATGGGACCAAGAATAAAGCATGACATTGAAATGAAGTGTGCAAAACTATAATATAAACAGGTAAAATAAACTAGTATAATGTTGTCCTCAGTGATGTTTGTTAGTAGCATTCGTATTCATTCATCTTTTAATTATTGCGGTGTATCCTTATAAATAATCTCAAAATTTTAATCTCACATTCTTATATTCTGTTTTTAATTTGACTTTGAAACATATGTCCAGGGACTTAAGATAGAAAAATAGCTTCTTGACTAATTCAGGTATATTTACAGCAGTGTTTATTAATGTGGACTGTCTCTGCTAAACAAAGGGATAGATAATATAGTATAAGCTCCAGTTTTGAGTGTTTAATTTCACACAGATGCAGGCAACATATAGCACAGATATCTGCTCAGAGATGGTAGGACATCTTCCTTAGTCCTTCACATAATAAACTTCTAATTTTATGTTGCAGGATCATCTAAACCAAACAGTTGTTACACTGTTTAACCTGAATAATAAAATCACTCATAGTTTATAGGGAGAATTTCCTAGTTATTTACAGCACATGGTGGTGTGTAGAACACATAATTTACTGGTTATTTACAGTTTGCTCCTCCTCAGTGCAGCTCACATCCACTCAAGCACTTGAAAATTTTCAGTCTTTCAAAGATAAAATCTCTGACACATTTCACAGCCGATGGTAACAAAGCAGGGTTTTGCTGGAAGAGATTCACCTGCGAGTCATCTCTGTCACTTTTGAGTTTTGGTTGCTACTGGCTCCACTGTGCTTTGGTGTGGTAGTCTGTGGACACTGCTCTGTGTAGTGATGTCTCATCCCTTCATTCTTTATCTGCCAGGATCAGAATATTCCCCTTTTTAATCTGTATTAAGGAGAGGCTCAGGCATGGTGACAGGGCAGTGGTAACAGCACATGCTCCCTTTCCTCTGCTGTGTAAAAACAGGCTGTGTTTTGACTACCTGGTGACAGTAGACAGATCCACCTCTGACAGATCAGTCGTTCACTGACACAGAGAAACTCAAGCTCCTCTGGCCGAACACAGCAGTGTAATTTATCCACTTGATGCATTAGACACATGCCTTTATATGTAATGCGACAGGTTTTTTTTTTTGTAGAGCTATGACTTTAACAGGCAGGTGTGTGTGTGATGGAACTGAAGGCTGGTTCAGACGTCTGGCGATGGAAGCTGTACCCCGAGGGGGTCCTGAGGTCAGAGCTGAGTTGACTCCTGCGGTGCCTGTGAGTCTCTGTCTCAGATCAGGACCCTTGATGGAGACTGTAGGTACCTTGTCTCAGCCTGTGGAGGCTACGCTGTCAGTGCTTCAGGTGCCAGGACGGTTAACTTGTGTACAGTGTAATGTGAAAATACAGATAAAGATTTGTCAGTTCAGGAAGGCGTTAACCTGAGTGAGCAAATGGGCCGACTCCTGTTTGAGAGACGCACGATTTGGGAGCTTGTTTTAAAGTCATTTAAGGCTCATGTCAGTGTTGGGTTGATATTTTGTAAACCCAGCCTGAGAGGAAGAAAGCACATGTGCAGAAAAAAATGTGCTGCTGTTTTTGGCAGGAGAAAATCTAAATAAAAGGATCAAGGGGAAATTCATCTGAATACACACATGCTGCCACACACATATTGACTGCAGACTGTTGGTGTGTGGACGTGTGTGTGTTCAGTAAACAAGCATGTGCACATGGACACGGCATGTCTTCCTCTTTGTCCTTTCCCTTTCTTTCATGTTTTATTTTTATTTTTTGCTACATGGCCAAAACAAGGAGAGAAGAGAGGAGGAGATGAGGAACAAGGAAAGGAGATGAGTAAGAGGAAGTTAGAACAACAATTAAAAGGAGAAGAGAGGAAAGAAAGAGAGCAGAAACAAGGCTAGGAGAGGTAAGAAGAAGAGGAGTAATGGAGGGAGGAAAGGAGGGACAGGGAAAAAAGAGGAGTAACAAAAAGGAGAGGAGAAGCAAGGAGAGAAACAGAAAAACAAAAGAAGAAACAAGGAAACAAGAGAAATAATGAGGTGAGGAGAGGAGGACTGAGGAAAGTGGAAGAGAAACAAAAATGACAAAGAAGAGGAGAGGAGAGAGGAAAGGAGAAACTAGGAAAGGAAATGAGGAGAGAAGGGGCAAGGAGAGAAGAGGGGAAACAAGGAAATAACATGAGAAACATTCCTTGTTTCTCATGTTATAAGTAATAAGGAGAGGACAGAAAGGAGAAACAGAACAGAGGAAAGGAGAGGACAAAGGAGTAGGTGAGAGATGGCAAAAGAAGCAGGGAAAGGAGGAGAAGAAACACAAACAAGAGGAGGAACAAGGAAATGAATAATGTGTAGAGGAGGAGAGAAGAGGAGGGCATTCACAAGAGGAGAAGTACTTACTTGCACACACGTCATTTCACAGTCAGTGGATGGAATAATCCATCAGCTGCTGTTGCAATGTGTTTCTCCATAGCTGTCCTCTTATTACTGATGCTCAGCATTGTAACAGGTCCTGACCCAGCCCCAGGTCTGCTCACTTGCTCCTAAATGTTAGACACACCTTCGTCATCTGCGTCATCCGAGACATTCTCGTAATTGTCAGAACAATGATGATTCAGGGGTTGGGGATAAAATGTAACGAGAGTTTTACAGTCAGAACTGATAAAGAGATGCCATGCAAAAGTCAGATTTCCAGTCATCTGGTGGGCTTGTAAACTTGAAGCTGAGTCAGACTTACATGGAAGAACAATGCATGAATGCTTGACTGCATTGTGGTTAGCTAGTAAAATCTTTTTGCTCCAGATGACTGATGATAAGCTCAACATTGGTTCATAAAATACACAGGAAACTGACAGTGTGGTCATTTGCTTTCTTGATTATACAAAGGAGTTGCTAATTTTCTGGGAACTTTGTTCTTGTGCATAATTTTGTGAAAAGTTAAAACTAAAACAAGAACCGAATGACATCAAGTCTCAGTAAGTTGGAGGTCTTCATTTTCTCCCTGGACTCTGATGTTTGCCACTTGTGTCCAGTCTGCCACCACTTTAGAGAAGACCGTAGCCCTCTAAAGTTATTCCCACGCCCTACTTGCAATTACTACTTAGAAGATGACATGGGGAATTTTTCCTAGTTGGCAGCTTGTATTTATTGTAAATCCAATATGGCATGAGTTCTGCATTTGCTCTTCCCTGATCCATCATCATAGGGCTGAGGAGCTGAGATTCTGGGTCGGGGCAGAGGAGGAAACTGGAGCCAGCAGGAAAATGGGGACAGTTTTCTTTTTGCATTGAGTAAAAGTTAAGTTTGTCCGTGATTAGTCGAGTAATTGATCGTCAGAAAATTCATTCACGTACTCACTTAGAAAAAATCAAATATTGTTTTAGCTTCTCAAATGTGTGGATTTAATGATGTTCTTTGACGTACATCACAATAAACTGAATACCTTTGGGTTTTGCACTGTTCATGTGGCAAAACAAGAAATTAGAAGAATACTTGATGTAAATTTCGTTGCCTACCTAGTGTCAGTGAGGGTCTCTGCACAGTCCAAAATTTATGACCAGATATCACCCTCAGTGTAGGTAACCACTGTCCCTGTCTATGTCCATGTCCATTTTGGGGCGGATTTATCAAGTAATAATGCCAAACATTTATTTGTTCTGGTTTCTTGAATGCAAGGATGGAAGCAGTGGGAAGACGCACCTTAAACATGGTGAAATACTATTTTTCTGACGTTTTTACAGACATTTAACAATGAACAGAATCATAAAAATAATCATCAGATATATTGATAATGAAACTAATGGTTATTTGTAGCCCTACAGTGGAGAGATCCTTCACCAGGTGCTCAGGTGTGTGTTTGTTGTTCAACTGGGAGAGACTCTGCCCGAGGTCACACACTCCTGTGGGAGATTACTGGTGTTATTGCTCTGTGCACAGTGCAAGGCCCAGACAGACAGACAGACACTCACACACAACACCAACCCCCCTCCTTTGCTTCTTTACGGCAATTAACCAACACAAAGCACACAAACACACAGCTTCAATGGCCAAATTATCCCCATATACATTCACTTGTCAGCACTGGCAGATTTGTATAAAAACCTTGCTCTTAAAATGAATGTCTGTTAATGTAAAACTTGCCAGGTTTATATAATGTATCTTGCTTTTTGGTTGAAAACGCTTGATGTTGCGGTTTATAATTCTGAACAATGAAGTGACCGTTTGCACTCTCAGTCCAGGCCATATGGGACAATCGCAATTAGATCCGATGCATTCCTGAGCTCAGAATCCATTTTCCGGCAATGCAGACCCAACAGCTGACCACCTGTGCGTCTCTTTCATTGGGTCCCCTCCCTGCTCCAACTAATTCCTAATAAACTACTCATTGGAGTGTTCACCCATGACATTGCTGTGCCCGAGCCAGGACCATTAGCCGGGAAAAGACATTGGTTGCTGCAGGCTCAGCCGCTCGGTGATTTCTAAATATCTAATAGTGTCTAGGAATGTAGTCTTGATCCAGTTCCATCTTCAGCCTATTAGGAGGTCACGGTGTGCCAGCTTCTTTTCATGGGCTTCCATGGACAATGTAATTTGCATTCCAGAGCTCAGTGGGTTGGGAGAAAAAGACGTTTGGGTGTTCTGAACCATCTGATATAATTGCTGCTGAGAGCGTAACTGCCGATTCTGTTTAATTCTAATGGGGCCTCCACTGAAATGTTTTCTCCAAATTTGGTGAATTAATACAGCAGCAGCCTGTCTTGACCATTAGCGATTTTGCAGCTGTTAACCAGCTGTTTACTGCTAAAAAAAGACACTCATAACAGTGGAACTGCGCAGGCGGCGGGGTAGGAATGACAACTTATTAATCGATTTCCTGCTCTGTTGGCTTCCATAGTCACTGGATTCATTAGAAATTAGGGACACATGCTCTTTTAATCAGGTGCAGTGATGTTGTGGATGCACAACCCTCACTGATTTCACTCAATACTAAATTATTTAATGTATTAAATCTGTCCCTAAAGAGGAAATGCAGTTGAACAGTAGCAGTTTACAAAGCAGTTTTTTGTGGATTCTAATTTTCCTGTTGATGGGGTAGTTGAGATAAATCACATCTTTTCTCACAGTTAACCCTATCTTTGTTTCAACAAGCCTCATTTCCACACAGTTTTGTCTTGTGTCTGTAATCCAGTATATTATACGGACAACACCCCCTAGTGTTCAAAGTAAGGAAATGCATGCCTTTACGAACGGTTGCAAGTGCTACCACAGGAGAGAGAAGCGAATTTTGTCAGTTTTTTCACCATCCAGTCTTATGGAATGTGAAAATGTAGGTCTGTAGCCAGTTTTGCGAAATATTTTGTCCAAAGAAAAAAAATACATGTTCTCTGTATGTTACACAGCTAGCATACCACCAATATTAGCTAAATATGCTATTGACAGATTTGCTTTTTCAGCAACAAATTTTTAGAAATACTTGAGGAGGAACTTTGCAAATACATTGGCAATCACAAAGGTGTGTGATGCTATATTTAAGTACAGTGATGCCATGTGCTATATGCTAACAGGCTCTCAATGACAAAGCTAGCATGTTGATGTTTAGCAGGTATCATTTTTACTATGTTCACCATCTTGGTTGTAGTGTGTTAGAATGCACACTTGCTGTTTAGCAACACAGTACAGGGGATGCTGATTTCATCACAAGCCAAAGTGTTGGACAAATCAAAGTTTTGACTTGAGGATTACCAAAGTAATCACACTTCACCCTGAAGGTAGTCTGTCAGGTTCATCCGCTGGTGATCATGAATGTCTGTACAAAAATTCATGGGAATCTATACAAAAGATTTTGAGATACTCCAGTCTGGACCAAAGTGCTGGACCAAGTGACCGACATTAGGACTTGAAAAACATGATTTTTTTGTTACCATAGACATAATTTTGGGGGGGAATTTCAAACAGTGGCCCTCCTTTACAGCTCCACACACATTCCTCTGGTAAACAAACACAAACAGCGGTGACCTGGGCAAAAGCAGCAATAAACAACTGTCAGTGGGTCTTATTTGGAGATATAGAGAGGTCACCTGCCATGTCCACATTCCTGACATACCTCTTTAGCGTACATAAATATCCCGGGAGCCTTGTTCCATACGCCATGTCTGTTTATCTGTCTAAGAGCCGGACAGAAATCACTCTGATTGCCTCTCAGCTCACTCAACACAAGAGGCACTACAATACCCCTCCTTGTCATGCGTCATCAGTGAAAGCAGACCTCATCAAGGATGTTTTCACATAGCCGATTCTGATGGATTTTGTATAAAAGGCCTGTCACGTTCAACAGCAGCAGCACAGTAACACAGTTTTGTTTGGGAATGTTTTGGGAACTGTGTTTTTTAACTTTCCGGCACAATTTGGAGCAAGGTAAATGTTGCCGTGTCCCTGAAGCTCATTTCCAGAGAAAGAGGGAGAGAGAGAGAGAGAAAGAAATGCAGTGTTGAAACAGAGTCAAGGGGGCATGGACAAAAGGGAGGATCAGTTCAGACCTGCACAGCCAAAATCTAGCAACACACAATTAGATGAGTGTCTCAGATGCCAGCAGTTGCGGAGAACGGGTGTGGATCAGGAGACCTGGACATGCAAAGACAAAAAAAAGCCTCTCTCAGTGAGGGCTTGTTTGCATACTACTTGCAGGTACGGGCATTCCACAACCTGGCATAGCACCATGTCTTACCATCCCAACATCCTGGGATTGTTTACATCAGGTGTAATGGTTTTACTGAAGGACGGGCATCACACCTCATTTGTTGTACACTCAAATCTGTCCTGTGCTCCTGCTCTACAGTGTGGAGTGAACATAGCTTGAGGTAGCTGATTGTTCTAGGATGAGTGAGATCGTTTCAGTGACCCCAGGCCCCTCAGAATAAACTGCACAACATCTTCAGGGACCAGCTTGACCTGGAGTTCTTTTTTGCAATATTTTCAGCCTTTTTATTTCACTTTTGAGATTTCACTTTTGTATTATGTATCTTATGTGAATCACTTTGAATTGCCTTGTTGTTGAAAGGTGCTATACAAATAAATTTATCTTGCCCCTTATATATTTTATCCACACTGAATCAGCAAAACAAGTTGAACTGATTAGGCAACTGCATCAAAGACTTTGTAACAAAATCTCAACCCTCATCTTTCTGTTTCCCAGAGAGACACGTGGTTTCTGATCAACTCATCTGTACCATGTTGCTCTTCAGTAACTTCTGTTTTAACACTGTTTACGACCTTTCCTTTGACCCCAATGTGGCCTCCTCCCTAAGGGTCACAACCACCAGGTTTAGAGCCTCTGAGTGAGACGACATCTTTCAGCAGCTATTTAGTGCACGAGTGAACAAATGACGGTTCAGTGAGTCCTCCCACCACCTGCTCACTCAGGAGCTGCTCATTGTTGGACATTAGTGTCCCTGTAGTCATCCCAACAAATCCTCCAGAGTAAACATTGTTGTTGGTGATTGACTTCCAAAGTGATCTACACAAGCATTGTCTCGCCTGATGCTCTGATTGGATATCATGTGTTTGTTTGCCTTCCAAAACAGTTCATCCATTCATATGACCATTTTCTGATCTGCCACCTCTTTGCCTAATGTTCAGTTAGATTCCGGCAGAAAAATGCCTCGGTTAAAGTTAAATGTTGATGGGAAACGTCCCACACTGTTTGTGTGAGTATTGTTTAGTTAGTGTGCTCCTGACTGACATAAGCACTAATTCACATGACTGGCTACTAGAGGTCCTTCTCAGTAAACACAGGTCATTTTAGGCATTTAAACAAATGACTAATGCTGCTGTTAATGGTTTTGAGGACAGTTTGAGTCATTCAGACATGGAGCAACAGTTTATAGGATCTTCAAATTAAAAGCAAATGTTGAGACAATGAATTGGTGCTACTGTGGGTGAGTGATATGTCACGTTATATGCAATGTTATATTGTGATATCAGTACAGTATATATTGTAATTAGGGGCGTAATGATCTAAAAAAATGAGACAAAACCACAATACAAATGTCCACAATCTAATGCTGCAATACCAACATAGGGTGACTATTTTGGTCGAGGCTATTTTAATTAGCTCAAGATGAATAATAACCCTGAGATTGCAAACCCCCTGGGCACATTCAGGTCTACAGCGTGGGAACATTTTGGTTTCAAGAAGAGATAAAATCCCAATATCAGAGAGCAGTACAGTCAAGACTTGTAGACAAATGTGTACACACTTTTATTTTGGTGCTGTTTTTCCTCTTCCTGTTTTCAACATACGAGTAAACTGTCACCATCCATTCACTATCAAGATGTTTACTGTAGCTAGAGGCAACATCCTGACTGTCATGTTACTTCATGTTATCAGTGGGATTGGAGATTCAGCAGGGACATTGGAGGTTATGTGTACATGTTCTGGAGTTTAATGTCTTTACAAAAGGCTTATGAGCGAGGCGGGTTTCTGACGCTGAGAACCTCTCTGTGTGTTTGGTCTCAGAGGGAGAAATCTTTTGTTTACTAAATCCGTCTGACAAAACAGATGTTAACATGTCTGTCACGCAGACGTTCATTCAAGTGCTTATTGAAAGCTTCCCTATTTGTAGTTTCATGTTTGGTATTTCATCCTCCGGCTTTAGCATAAAAACCGAGCTCGATATAGGCTACCTGTTCCCCAAAGTTGTTGTTTTTGTGTTAGCTTGACTTATTCAGGCACAAAAAGGAAAAGCAGGCTTCTTTAAAGTCAGTTTCAAAGATTTTGACCGACCCTGGAAGCAGCTGTTCTTTTTCACATCTGTGACTCCTAGACAACACAGAAAATCAAACAAAAACTTATGCTGGCTAACACCCAGGTTTTAAGAGAAAGGATTAGACTGAGGTCTCCCATAACATATAGAGAAAACTGCAATAGTCCATTTAATGTCTTGTAAGCTTATTAATTTTACCAAATGGCCTGTGGATGATGGTAGTGGGGTAATAGATTGTGATAAAGCCTCTGCAGTGTTTGGAAACAGCTTGGCGTCACGTAGAAAAGGAAGGTTTCTCCTTATGTTTTTTGGAATCAGTGCACTCCATGACTTCTAGTGCAGCTACTTCAGGGTTCACTAAACCCACAATGATCCACTTACTCTGGGGCTGCTTTAAGCTCTTTTTGTGCCGTGACCCATTTTGACTGATCATTCATATTTTCTATACAATTTGATGTCTTTATCATGGTCTCTATCCATATGTGAAGGGCTCTGCAGCCCACACTTCAGCATCCTTCTGTCTGCCTCTGTAGGTTTACCTCTGTGTGTCAAGTATTTTTTTCTTGTTTATTTGTATCTCTTCTAGCTAGGGCTGCAACTAATTGTCATTTTCATTGTCAATTAATCTGACGATTATTTTCTTGACTAGTTGTTTATTTATAAAATGTCAGAAAATGGCAAAATTGACCACAACCATTTCTTCAGACCCTAAGGTGACGTTTCCAAATATCTTTTTTTGTTTGATCAACAGACCAAGACTCAAAATATTCAGTTTTCAATTGTATAAAATAGGAAATCCTCACTTTGGAGGAGTGGGAACAAGCAAAGTTTTGGTATTTCAGCCTTATAGATTACTTAAATGATTAATCCATCATCAAAATTGTTGCAGATTACTTTTCTGTCATCTAAAGGTAATTTGTCGGCTAATTGGCCTTTATCCAGGATCAGTTGAGTTTGATATAACATCTTCATTTTTTACTTTGTGGGATAGTGTTTCTGTATAAGTAAAAAAAAAAAAAAAAAAAAAAAGAACAATGTGATCCGTCACACAGATAAGTGTTTTCTCAAAAACCATGCATCTAAATAAACTTTTGCTTATTTTGGCAAAATGTAACATTTTTTTCAAAGAGGTCAAAATATTTTCAGGAAATGTTATAAAAGATTCCCAACATATCTCATGTTTTTTCTTCCCCTTGAGTCATTCAGTAGTTGATATAAACCAGGCTTGTATCAGCGGCTTTGTTGATGAGGTTGCCGAGTGACAGCGGGATACAGGGAGGCGGTGGGGCGGACTTCAGCCTGACACAGGAGGCGTTTCAGGGTTATGACCTGAAATAAAAGGACACAGGCTCAAAGAGATAGTTTGAGATGTTGACATGTACACAGTCCACTCTTGCCTTGTCTCATGGAATATAAAAACAGGAGTTTGAGCATGAACTTGTTAAATTCTACTCAAAGTTCTAATTGATTCTGTCTGTCGAGAAAATTAATTGTAAAAGCTAAGAGTTGCAGCCTTACTGACAAGACTGCTCTGTTGGTCTGGTATGTTTCAGTGTTCACAGCGTTTTTTCTCCCCCAAAATCCTTTAAATGACAAACATGTTAATAGAAAGACTTCAAAAAAACAAAAGTTAGGAAGGCGCAGGCTGTTACACTGAAATGATTTGTTAATTCATGGTTTGACAACATGTTTAGGTCCTTTATTCAGCCAAATTACAAATCAAACATTTTATAGATAAAGAAAACTATGAAAAGAGCTAATTAGTTGCTAAATATCTTAAGATCCTTGTTATTCACTTTAGATGATAATATGTAGTACTCACATTTATGATTTTAACCTTGTTATCAGCATTTTTGGAAGTTAAGAAGAAACCCTGACCCTATCCCAACATTCACTCTTGACATTATTATTCCTCCTTGAGCATGTGAGTAAACTGTGTGGTTCTCACAGCTCTGATTCTGTTGTCAATCGTCCAGTTTTAAGCTCCTTAACATATCTGGGTCACTGAGAACATGTCAGGCAGGTTGACTCTTTACTTTCATCTGCTGGCAACCCCTCCGGAGGATATGTTGTGACACCAGAATGGATGTTTCTGTTGATACTTTGTTTTTACAAGTACTCACCTGACCGTGAAGCAGTAATACTTGACAGCAGTTCATGTTTTCAGGACACAGTGAGTCCTCTAAATCCACGTTTTAAAGGTCATAAATCTTGTGACTTGTTTAATTGATCAGTTCTTGCAACATTCTTTTTAAAAATGCATAAAGAAAGTTTTGGTTTTCGGTCGCTCTCTGCAGTCGTTCAGTCTCGACACTGTCACCAGCAATGCTCTGACCTCTAGTGTGAAGCTCCAACAACACCACCTGCCCTGGTTTCCTCCCTGTCTTACAACCCATCTCTCAACATTTCTGACCTTCTGTCCGTTCAGTGTGTCAGACTAAGCACTAAGATGAGTAGAACCAGAAAAGGTTGTTTCATGTCAGACTTGTGTTCCTGCCCCACACAACAAGAACAGAGCTGCATACCCAGCTGCTGAGGAAAGAGCTAAGACATGAACAGAACGGGGGGGGGGGGGGGGGGTCGGTTATCAGAGGAGAGTCATCTTTCATGTCTTTTGGTAGGACAGTGTCATTTACTCACCAGGACGTACCAGAAATGTTCAGCAGAGATCCTTTTCTCACTGAGAGTCAGAAAGTTGACATTAGCGTTAAAACAACACTACCACCACTGGCCTTTTGGTGGTGTGTCCGCCTGGTGCAGGGCTCTGAGCTCAGTGTGTGAAGTTGATTTCAGGGCCTCTTTTTTGCTCAAAACAGCTGGCTAAATAATGAGCTGAAATTCACTATACAGTGGAGAAAATGATTGCACATGGGAAAAAAGTTGTAAAATCCGGTTTTGCATCTAAAAATCTTTTGCTCTAAGTTTCCTGAATCTTATTTCATCATTTCTTTTCGTCAGTATCTGTAGCTCCTCCTGTTTTAAATGCAGCACTATTTTTGGTCTCTTAAGCAACTTTATAATGAGGTTAGAAGACTACACAGTGACTGCAGATGAACGTAGTCCTTTTGGATGTCCCACAACAGATGCCAGTTTTTCAATGAACTGCTTCCACAGTACACTTACTGTTCTAAACACGTTTGGTTTCCTGGGGAAACAATCTCTTGCAAACAGGAATTGATGCGTCTTAAATTTCAAGTTTGTTTGGACTAAGCAGAAGCAGTTATGCTGAGTAGTTTGTTGTTTATAGAACAACAGACACACAAGCATCTCAAATATTACCACTTAAACAATATTCATTATATTCACAATAGTCATTTAATCATTTTCCTAAAGAATTTTCATAATGACTCGACTAATTATTGGCTTCAAATGTAATAACAAATTTGATAATCAGATGCCATATAGAACCCCATAAGTTACGTCTGACCTTAATAACATTGTGGTTTATAAAACAAAGCATTGTTGCTGAAGAGAAACATGCATTAAGCTATGTTAACATCTTTCACCATTAAGTTGTCAGCGTGTTCTTCTCTGTGTGATTATTACATTCCTGGAGAAAGCCATTAGCAAACATGACTGGGTGGAGACTCTAATGAGACTTTGAACTCTCGCATAGCAGCAAATAAAACCAATCAGAAACTCATTAATTGTTGCTGGTGTGGACGTGGTTTTGTGCAACACATTTTACAGACTTTGGAACCAAGCGCTTCTTTTCCTTCAGGCAATCCCCAGTGACTTTTAGAGAGAAGAAATGCTTCACCAAAATGTTTTTGTAAACTGCTTTTACTCATTATCAAACCCCCCCCCACCCCAGTTTTTCTTAAAAGTACTCAATCTGTTTATCAGAAACAGACATTGCAACCATCTCTGAGACTTATTGTAATGTGAGTTACACCATCAGTCCTGATTAATGATTTTTTCCCCCTGTAATAGTTGTAATAACACCTACAAAGCAAACACAACTGCAACCACTGGATCTGCTTCGTCTAATCCTTTTACTGGAGCAGACGTGGACCTTGGCTGAGGCCCATACCTGCGCTGCAGACCAACAGAAAAGGCTGATAACTGCTTGGGTATTACAAATCAAAAAATGTATTTCCCTTGTTGATAACACAATTGCAACACTAGCGCTAAAGTGCCAGGAGACAATTTATCTCAACATCTGTTCACAAACTGTTGTTCTTCTTGTCCTCTATAGCGCCAAAAAACTTTACTCTCTGATAGTGCTCTAATAACAGCAGCACTGATCCTGCTTATTCCATCTCTCTGGATTTGGTGGCATCATCATGTGTCGCTTTGCAAGTGACGCAAAAAGACACTTTGAAATCAGATTTTAGTGGTCAGAGCATCCGGACTGAGACGCATGTGTAGAAATTGGAATTGTATTTCAAACGGCCTCCAAATGTGGTTTGGATCTGATTTGCAAAAACTGCATTTCATGTGGTTTTTTGCTATCCTGACTTTCTAAAATCAATCTGCACACAATCTGGATCTGCCAAAAAACGGATTTGGGCTGGCAGTCTGAACAAGGCTTCAGTTACTAGGATTGTAGATTCTGTGTCGTTAAATTTGGGTTTAATCACGTTGAACAAAAGACTTTGGCGGACATGAGATGTCCATGTTTGTTTGTTTGGTTTTCTGGCACTTCCATATACGAGCCAAATCAGATATATCTGAGCTTACAGACAAATCCAAGTTTAAGTGTAGCTACAAGTTCGAAACATGATAACTGATATGATATGAGGACAGAATAATTCCTAGGGATACTGGGCTGATTACTTTAGTGTAGCATGTGAGGACGTGCTTATATTTATGGACATGATATACAATACCAGAGCAGGTGAGATGATTTGAAAGGCAGCTTTTATTTGTTTTTCACACGGTAATATGTGACAAAATGTTTGCCATATTATCCCCAGTTTGCTCAATTGCACTGGTAATTTAACTTTTTCTTTTTTTTTCTTTTGAGTGATCTAAGACCTGACAAAACCATTCTCAGCAGTCCAACACATTTCACTTTCTCTGTGGGGGTTTCCTGAGAAATAGCTGCAAAATAATCACCCTTCATGGTGCTCTGGCTAGGCCCCAACAGCAGCAGCAGAATCCTGAATGGAAATGTCTGCAGAGAGGTTTTTATGGCCCTGCCTCTGTGCTGTGGGAGTCAGAGGGGTCATGTTTGTGTGGATATCAACAGGATTTAAGGCACAATAGCAGTCAAGTCCTCTGCTTTGATCCAGAATGTGTGACACAAGGTGCAGGGTGAATTCGTCTCTGCCAGGCTCCCCCGTTGCTTTTTGTCGCGCCTCCTTAACAGGGCAGGAAGTTATTTTTAGTAGAGCTGCAAATGAAAAGGTAATTTAGTGTTTATTATTCTTCATTATGGGGAGTCATCTGTCAAAGGCAGTGAATGTATCACGCCCATGAGCGTTGTAATTCCTGATGCACTGTCACTGAAAATAAATGAGCTTGAAATGTGTACTGTAATAGTAACTGTATTTAAAGCAGCAGGTTTTAACCCTCTGTGGGACAATAATGCAGCCAGACACTGTAATGTTACATCATGTGAGAATGAAAACCACTGTAAATATGGTAAATATTTTAACTGGCATACAAAAACATAAAATAGTTGTTATTGTGAAATCATATGATTAAATGTTCCTGGATATTATCAATTTGAGCTTCACTAAAGGATCTTGACATGACCTGACTTGCATTAAGTATATTTGTGAATTCAAAACATTGATATGAAACTTAACAAACAAAAACATACCATAATCACACACCAACAAATCCCAGCTTTAATTATTTCAAAACATTTTTTCATGGTTTCCTTCCACAATGTGACCAATTTAAGGTTTTAAATTTCTTATACTCGTTCCATGCTTTTGATTTTTGGTTATGGAAATGATCAAATAAGATTCATTAAAAACTTGGAATAAGATTTTCAAAGTAAATATCTCGAGACCAGTCAGTGTCCCTGACATTAGGCCAGTATGACGTGTTTGGAAACACTGAAGGCTGAATTGTTCCCCACTTTGAGTACTATTTGAGTTCCTCTAATCTGTGACGTTTTTGTGTTTCTCCATGGATATGTCAAAATAAACAAACCATAATCTTGCCCCGAGGAGAAACAATAGAGCTGAAATAACGTGACCTTGCTGTGATACAGAGGCGCACTGAGTTGAAACACAGGTGGCTGATAGACTGTTCTTGGCTGTCCAGAGAACAGTCTGTTGATTACACATTTCTCGTGATCATTTAAAGGCCATGAAAACCATTTAAAGGTGATATATGTAATTTTTTGCTTTTGCTACATAGCCAATGCTAGCATTAACAGATGTTTACTTACCAAGAGCTTCAGCCTTTGTTACGTGTATAAGACATGAGGTTAGAGTACACTCTCTTTGCTACTTCTTCAACTGGATGCTACAGTGACTCACTATCGCAGAGTGGTATTGTGAGACGGGACGGGCTGGGGCCAGCTGGTTAGCATGCTAATTTAAGTAGAGGAAAAGAAGTGATAGACCCAGAAGCAAAAGGAGTAAACACTGGTATTGCTTTCCACTGCTGGAGAATTTGGTTTAATGCTGAACTTGCAAAGTTTCTTCTAGACTGGTAAATAAACAGCTAACAATGGTTATGTAGCAATAGCAAAAATGTACATGTGGCGCCTTTAAAGTTTTGGCAGCCTTGTAAATTACTGGCCATAAATGTACCAAATTAGAAAGCAATTAGCCCAAAACCTTTTAGAGTTGTCTAGAAGCTACCTAGGAAAAAGACACCTTAAATTATTAAGATATTTATTATGTAATTGTGTGATAAGTAAATTCTGTCTTCTTTCTCCCTACCTGCTAATAATTTCATTGAGGTTTTGGGCCGATTACTGTTAAATATGGGGTGAATTTGCAACCTCTAATTTCTAGAAGTACCAAAGTTTTAACAATGAAATAATTGTTTTTGGACCTTTTTTGTCTCACAAAGCTATAAAAAGTACTTACAAGTGTATCTCTGCAGTGTCTCTCTCTGTCTCTTTTCTTCAGATGATGTAACACTGAGGTTTGATCCTGTCAGAAAAACTCACACTACAATCATATCATTGTCACAGACATTTGATAACACGTTCCAGGATGTACCAATATACAGCAGCAGTCTGATATGACAAGCAGCAAGATTGTGGTGTCCTAACTCACACTTTCATACTTTGCTGTTAACGGCAAAAGAGCTGCACAATGTTGTGCTCTGCCATTATGAGCTTTGATTCAGTCAATCACATGGGCGCATGTCCAAAATCAGATCTCAGTCATGCAGCTTGTATTTGAATGCTTAAATTGGAGGGCGTCCAGGTCTTGAAGTGGTCTAGATGCGTACCATTTATACCGTACCATTTGCCATTCGAATCCTAAAATTACCCTTTCTGCAGGTGTTTTGGCTGTTTTGATACACCTCAGATAAGACCCTTATCACAGCCCCGGCTTCCTCTCCGCTTTCCTGCATCAGTTAAAGCCATTGTTTGTTTGGGGATGGAGCTGTGTTTGGCGCTGGGAGCCATTCTGATTTCTGTGAAAGACTGTCATGGTCACAGCTAAGGAATGCTCGTTGACTCAGAGGATAGGAAAACCTGCTGAGATATGATTATTAACACAGTCCTGGGTATTATATCAAGTTACACCAGCCCTGATGGAAAAGATAGCAAATCTTAATACTTCATGGTTAGAAGTGTCTTGTTTTTCACCAGCATCTATGGAGGGATTTAGCTCATAGTGAGGGTCAAATTTCCACCTCTAATACCTGTAGATAGAAATCGGACTTAAATTTCCCCGTTTTGTGGCTTTTTTACACTGGTATACTTTTGGTTCTGGGGGTCCCTCAGCAAAACATCCCCTAACACTGTCAATACAAGGGCCATGCTGTATTCATTAAAGGCCCACCCTGGTGAATAATATAATTTTCCACCTTTCTGTTTGGTTTTGAGGCATAGCCTGTGAATTACTGTGAAGAAAATGTTTTTAAAAAAACACAGCACAAATCCTCTCCTTGTGCAAATGTGTAGCGAATTTCAGAAGCTGGTTGGAGACAGTTGGCACTAGGTGGCAATCTGCATAAGAATCAGTTCCTGTAATCATCAAAAAGCCGCTGTATGTTACTCACAGGACATTTTTGATTTCACATTTGCTTACATTTAGAATGAGAGCAACTGTCCAACACATTCAACAGTGTGTGTGGTTACAGACATGGTTAGTTACGCTGTGTAGAATGATGAAGGTAGTAGGAAGGTAGTTATGCTGCTGTGAATTTGTTACCCTTTTAAAATTATTATCTTTCACTGTTTTTAACCCCATTTTTGTTACTATTTATGGTCCAGATTTTTAGAGATTTAATGTATTCATGTGAAGACACTTTTAATTTTAATCTCACTGACAGAACCCTATCTTTAACTGATTCTCTCCACCTTCTTACTGGCCGCTTAAAGTGAAAACAACATTTCAAGTTGACATGGCAAACTTTTAAACAAACAGTTGCTTACAGCAGTTACAGAGCAACATTATCTTTAATTTGGAGTCGTATTTGTGTCCACGTGGTGGAGTCTCTGTCTCTGTTTTTGGTCTCTTCCAACTCCTAAGGGAAATATTTGGCTCTTTCACTGCTAAATGTTCCACAAGATTGAGTAGCTAAGTCTCTAACTGTGTCTGTCTGCTGTTAAGTGCTGAACAGGTAGTGTACAGTGGGATTTTGGAGCTAAAAGTGAAGAGCTTATACAGTAAATGTGCAGTTTAGTTAAATAATGACCTGAAACTCACTGTGAAGCTATAAAGCTGATGAGTGTTGCAGATCAGGATGATGATTCCTGTAGAGTGGCTCTTCACGTACTACATTGTTATTATGAAATTATTGATTATAGCTACTTTAGGTTACAGCTGAAGCAAACAAAAATGTTGATTTGTGGCCAAATTGTGAACCACAGGGTTAGCACTGATGGCCATTGGTCTTTTAAAAATTCATTTTGTCCATGAGTCAGTTTCACATATTGAAAGGGAGTGATGAACCTTCTCAGCAAGCCTCCAACATGTCATCAAGGTAAACAACTCCTTTAACTGAGCCATGCTGCTGTGTGGAAAATTACTACCATTCACACAGCATGAGATCAGATTCCGGTTGCTCACGGCATGATGGTAAAAAGGCAAAAAAAAACTGTTGACTTTTTTCTATATAAAAACAATATGCCATTGAACCTTCTCAGCTTATTGTTTATTTGGCTGCTCTATAAACAAATGCTGCCCTCAGTAATCGACTCATGTTAGTACGAATTACAAGTTTAATGTCATTTTGAAATGTTTTGCCCACGACACACATTGAAAGGGTTTTAAAATCAACCCCATTCACTCATTCAGTTTTCTCTTCCTCTCAGTTTTTCATCCATGTGCTTTTGTGTGATGAGACATCGTTCACCCTGCACGAGCTGGTCAGGGCCACGAGGCAACAACATAATATGGGTTCAATTTGTCCTTGTTCTCTTTCGCTCGCTTTATTGGACCATCTAAAGAAAAACGTACTCCGTGTACTAACTGCCAGGTCATGTCCTCAGTCGCAGGTCCAATGCCACTTGGCTTAAAGATTGTCCTCCGCCCAGGTCCAACATCTTGAATCAGCATCTCTGTTGCACTACTAGGCTTTAAAAGAGCACACACCAGCAATACCTTTACTGATAGATACCTTATTGCACAACCAACACACATGTGCCCCAGCTGTTCAAGTTTGTTTTTAATGGTGATATGGAGTTCCTCTGGCATCTCTTGTTTGTACCTTCTCATCACTCAGCACTGATATTCTTTTATTGAGGCACTTTGGGATACTGAAAGGCCTGTAATTTGTCTAATTTATATAAAATAACATTCTTTATATCCAGTTCATTCCATTAGTAATGGAAATAGATTACACACAAGTTATTTTGTGGTGGATTGAGCCACATATTCAACAGGAAACATTGTAAATGAACATGATGTTGCACATAAAATCTGACCTTAGCATTAGCCTTCTCTGTCGTAAAATTTCTTTCTGCTTTTCACATGGATGTGATTCCAGAAGTCAAGCTGTTGTGCAATAAACTCAAATAAATTGAGTGAGGATGCCATCAGCTCAGTTCAAAGAATCATAATGCCTTTCCTGCTCAGCATCAAATAGCATCAAAGAAAGAATCTGACAAAAAAAAGAAAAAGACTTGAGTAATTCCCAGAGCAATCCTGAGCTGTTGCACATGCAGTTTTATCAGGAGCCTTTGGTTCATAAGGACTCTCAGCCTGTTAGCAAGTTTCATCATGTTCTGAACTCTAAGGCCAAGTAGGGAACTGAGGCAGAGGTACCGATAGAGGCTCAGTGAGGTCTGTGATTATGGCTGTAGGCATGACAATAATCAAAGGAGCATTTCATTATCGACAACCTTTATCAGCCTCTAGTGGTGAGCAGTGGGAAAACTAACACCAGAATGGTAACTTGTCAAATTAGGTAAAAGAAAGCTGTTGTGTCCTGAACTCCTGAACAAATTATAATTCCTTTCAATGCTTGTTTATGTTGACTTATGATGAGTGTGGAGGCCTGTAATTGGCAAAAACATTATAATCTCACTTACCAGCCCAATATCCTTGGGAACTATATGCATTTAACCAGACCAGAGCCTTAACTCTACTGTATCAGCCATGATCCTGATGTTTTCCAGACCTTACTGGTGTTGCACAGATATTATCGAATTTTAAAACCATTGGCACTGGACGTACAAAAACCACACTGTCACTGGGCGTAATTTGATGTTTTGCAGATTTTTTCCGACCATGGCAGGGTTTCACAAGCAAGATAGCAAGCTAATTTTAGTCAGCTTTAGATCTTAGCAAACACAGTGGTGAAGCGGTGTGTGTTTAGGGATAAAATTTAAAGCTTTAACTATGCTCTAATAAGTTTTTAAGACAGAAATTTCTTAGCAGGCCTGTCACAGATATACTGTGACCACTTTCTCCTGTAAAATCTTACCATAATGGGGCTTTTAATTTGTTAGTTCCTCTAACAGTCCATCAAAGATGCCTACGTGTACAGAACAGATTTGACTCTTGAGATTGTTTCTAATCTGTGACTGATTATTTCAGTTTCACAGAAGAAATGTGACAGAGAGAAATTCAAGAAAATAAAGTCCAGAAGGTTCTCACCAATAAATGTCATGAATTGCATTTGGTAGCAAAGCTTTGTGCCAGTGGGGTTTGTACGTTGTTGTAACCAGGGAAGTCGTGCTAAGCCACTGAACCCCAGTGATTTACTACAATGCCTTCGGCCCTGTCGTTGTATGTGCAGGTAAGCCTATTTCTCTCCAAGCCTGCCATTTACACCCCAGGTGGATAAGCCCCACAGGTATGCAGGGTATTTGTCACAGTGATGAAGCATGTAAAGTCTTAATTTCAAAAAATATGCCGAGGCTGAATGACTTACATATGGCCCGACTCCTGAAGAATGCTGGGTATGGTGTGCTGTGTGTGTGTAGGTGTATCATTTGTATGGACCAGTGCAAGAGACACTTCTATACACAATGAAAAGCAAATATTTGGGAAACTCCGGTGGTTTTTCACTAGAGAAGTGATTACATAAAATGAAAAGCCAATTGTGTTACTGTGGCCAGAAAACAGGCAGAAAAAAAGAGGAAGATGGAGAGCAAGAATGAGCATGTGGCTCACATGTGTCTCCCAGCTCCAGCCTCTTGTTGTGTGGATTTGCATACAGAGCGGCACATGAAAGACGCGGCGGGCCAGATGAACAATGGGCAGATGACTCATTAGATGCGTGAGGCTGCTGTCAGAGAAAGTCGGAGCAGAAATCAAATGCCACTTTGAACACCCAACTGGTGTTTACTGGGAGGGAGCAGGAATGCCAAGAATGTCTGCCGTCTGAGTTTGTCCCTGAATGAAAGGTGCTCATAAAAAGTGTCCCAGGAAACCTTTGAAACAGTCTTCATTTCAGAGGATAGATACTGGGAATCCCCATCTTTCTATATCTCTTTTTGGATTAAATGAAATTAAAAAATCCATTGCATGTGTGAGATGGGAATCAAGGAGTATTATGCACATTCTTAACCTACAGTGCGTGCAGACATTTGCAGCTGAGATGCAGACAAGAAGTCAACTGTCACTGATTCCCATTTGAGAAAAAATGTCAAAATCAAAGATAGACAGGGGTTACAGTCTCTATTTGACAATAATAAACCGAAGTACAAGGCTACAATCACACATTTTTTGTCATTGTACTTGCAGAAAATGGCAACAGTCATGTTAGTGACCTTAACAGAAGTAGTGGACAGTATTTTAGGCATCAAAATGTTTCACCACGGGTATATATTAAAACCGGTATAAAGGCACATGTCTACTGTGCACAGTAGCAGCTTAGTTTGCTATATTATATATATTATATATATATTTATATACTTTTTGTGTGAAACCGTGGTTGAAAACTTCTCTATAATCTGGCTCAGATACTGTATATCCTGACACCTTTACATGCTACATAGTGCAATAAGTGTAATTCAGTGTCAAAAAATGCAAATCCAGAGGTTAGAGATTATCACTGTGAAGGCTGTGGCAGGAGTTTACTGTGACATGCAGAATATGCATACAGCAACCCACCCTGTCATATTGGCCTGCATGCTTCAGGGGGATGGGGCGTCTCTCAAGATGGTAAATTAACTCAGTGAACTCAGTGAACCCAGATGCAGACCTGAAATACCTGGTGCTAGGGGCATATCTATCAGTGCCCTCTGATCCTCACCAAGACTCTGCAGGTCCCAGCTTTCCAAAATAAAGTTGGCCTCGTTCACCTTTCTTAGTTTAGCAACTGGTAAGCATGGTTCAAATTAGATGATGCCCTGAAAACAGTCACAGTTATGGTTGGAACAATGACTCAGCCCAAAGATGCTGATGTGAGCAGAACCTCAATCTTAAATCAGTGCCTACATGTTTAAAGTCTGGCTTGGTTTAGTTTTTCCCATAGTTTTCTGAGTAAGAGAGATAAAGAAGATAAAAAGAAATGCAGCAAAATGAAACAATAATTTGAGAAACTTACAAGTAAATAATTGCCCTTTTTGGTCTTCTAAACAGCCTTACCTTGGTCCTCTGTCACACAGGAAGTGATGCTTTTTTATGTTTCTAGCAGCAGTAGCAGTGGTTTGAAATAAACAGGGCAAGAACTGTGATTAACATAAGTGGTGGCAGTCACAGTGGCTGAACAGAGAAAAGATGTCCACCCACAGAATCTAACACTTCATCGGCGAAAACAATCCAGAGAAGACGTCATAGCAGTGGACACTCTGTGTGACCAAAACGTTGGCAGGAGGAGGATTAAAAGAGTGTGGGGTTTTGTTTTTCATACTTGTGGGACAGAGGAACTAATTGTTTCGAGCAGTGGTTCAAGGAATGGGTTTCAGAGCATTTTGTATGGGTTCTAGCCCAGATAAACTGAGAAAATGAGGAATTAACTTGGATTGACAATGGGAAATTTACTTTGAATTTAATTTAAGGTCAGAGCAGCACTTATCATTCACTACTCTAATTTCCACTGCTGATGAAAAGTGACTAATTCAAAATGCAGGTGGTATTTAAATACATACTTTGATGTAATTGGGTGCGATCCCTATAACATTCCTTCTTCTTTTTTTTAGGCATGTTCCATGCACCCTGCCCATACAAGCACAGTGGTCACGTTGCTGGCCTTGTGACTAAGCGTTTTGCTCCACATTGAGACATATTTTGAACAGCTAATTTAGCAGGAGTTGGAACGTAGATAGATTTGCGCCCACTTTATTTAAATGACTCATGCTGGTTCTCATGCTTGTCATATATTACATTCAATCCCTGAGAAAGTTAACTGAAGATGCCCTCACAGTTGCTATACCAATTACCGTGCTAACGACAGGTCATTAATTAGAAGAAGAGAAATTGAAGGAGAGAGAGAGAGAGAGAAACAGGAATGGAAAGAGAGAACGTTAGAGACAGAAATGGGGAAAATAGTGAGTGGGCTGTGGATGTTGATGACTCCTGTTTGTGGTATGCGTGACTACTGTGAGTTAGAGCCTGGCAGACAGGATCAGAGATCAGTGGCCTTGCTAAGGCCAGAGCTTCAGTCCTGATATTACCTGCTGGGAGTCACTCTCTTGCTTGTTTCCGGGGGAATACAGAAGATTCCCAAGCTGATAAAGTAAAGAGGAGGAGGAATTTAAATGATATGTTGGTTTGCATTAGAGAATCCACAAATCCAGTTTGCGGTCGACTTAGATTGTCGTCATTGTTGATACTGAGGTTCTAATGAGCACAAAGGTAATCGTACAAATTTATGAAACAACTTTTAATGAAACCCTCTTTAAAATGGCAGCCACTGTCTGTTTTCCATCTTCTCCAAATCTGCAGCTGGTTTAGGCTGTTGATTTCCGAGTCAGACCTCAAATAACTAACTTAACACTCAGCCAGTGCACAAATTGATGCAACACAGCAGATAAACATAGGCCACTGCCATTGGTGAATGTCATCTCATTTGTGGATAGTCCAATGTCGGCAGGGCAAATATCAGCCAGTACTGATGTTCGGCTGATAAAATGGTTCATCCCTCTAATCCACCTTTAATTTCCTGTCCATAATAAACCAAGTGAAAAGCAGCATGCCCACTCCATGCATCAGCCTCCACTGCCTTTCTGCTTTTTTCACTGTTGAACTCTTCTACCCACTTTCATTGGCTTTAAAGGGCTATGAGATGAGACAGAGTCACGATTTACTTATTACAGTCTGTACACCAATGTGTCTAAAGCACCAGTCACCTAATAAGGGATGGGGATGAGAGACATGGCGGTAATCTCCAGAGAAAACTGACAAAAACGATTTTTAATCAAAGGCAAATCACTTTGACGAGCCATTTATTCACAAGAGATTCAGCATCTCTAAGTTCGAGGCTGAAGACTAATGATAAGAATTTCGCAGTAATAATGGGCCAACTCTTAAGATGAGACTACTTTTATGAAAGAGAAGGTGAAAATCTATGATTACAGTTCTCCTTAGTTAAGCAGGTACTTTCAGTTTCAGTCCTGTTTTGCATTTGTCATTATCTGTAATGACAAATGTGACTCAGAGGTGTTTGTACCTGCCCCAAAACCTGCAACCTCCAATGACGTCTTAATTACCAGTATGAGGTTTTCTGTTACCAGAGCATAAAAACGTTAACAATGTCTGTTATGCCTAGAGATGCCAGAAATCAAGACTCGATGCACCACAAACTGAAGAGGCTGAACCTGTACACTATGTTTTCTTAAATGAATGAAACCAAAGCAGCCCCATACAGACTCCAAGTCAGAGTTCAGTTACAACTCATTCTGGACCAATGTAATATCAGCTACATACAGTGCTGCAGCCATTGCTGTCTCTCAGTCTCTCGCCACTAATGATAGTGGAGGATCCCACTTTTATAATTGTGTTTGCATTAAAATTATAGCTTGCGTGCCGCTACAACATTGGATCATCGGTTGTTACTTGCTCCAGGGAGCGGCAGGAAGCCACAAGTTCTGGGGAAATGTTATATGCAAACATATCAATTTGGGATTAAATATAAATATTTGGATATGCCTTTTCCTTTTATTTTCACTTAATTTTTTTGTGTGGGATCTATCATTTTCCATTTAAGTTGTCAGTCACAGATTACCAGCTGCAGTAAATGTTTGAGTCTGAACTCATTTTGGTTCCATTGTTTGGAGCTCAGGACCACATCATGGCAAAGTTGTTTCCATGAACAAGATTTCTTTTAAGTATTGCCTATAAAATATATGAGCAAGCATGTCACAGTCTATCTATCTTTCTCCCTCTCTATTATTTTGATCTCTACCTCCCTCACTTTGTTTCTATCTTTAAGTCTTGCAGAACTGGCAGAGTGCGCAACTACTTCTCAGCAGATCAAAGGGGCAGTCACCCAGTCAGAGGAAACATTGTTAATGCAGCTGATACCGTGCCGTCAGCCTATTTTGCAGCATGTTCTCAATAACAGGAAGCCAGGAGAAATGAGTTCTCCCATAATTACGTTGGGGTTGTTTTTCCCCTTCCTCCCCATATAGTATTCTAGGGGTGAACCAGTGCCGAGATCAAAGGCTGGAATGTCGAATCTTGATCTTGTATCAGAGGGGGCTTTCAGAACGCAGTGCCACTAGTTTAATAAAACACTAATACCACTTCATATACGGGGCCCTCCACTCTTTATGTGGACAGAGCTGAAATCTGCTTATGGATAAGAGGACAGGTATGAGACAGTTTGAACACATAAGGGATAATCATAATCTTTATATTTAATTGTCATGTCAAATAATTAATAAGGCAAGTTTCTTCTTCGTACAAGGTGAAAATTCCATTCTCGTTTTCAAACAATGTGCTATACTCCCATAAACGCATCCTGAAGTAAATTTTTACACTTCAGATCAATTTTTTCCTGTGTCTTATGCAGGTAACCACATTGCTTGTGCACTGTGCTCTGAGCTCTTACAAAAAGTGAGTGACCTGCAACTTAATACTGTGCCTGAACGCCTCATTTGTAGACACACAGAGGCCCTGGAGCTACTGCTGTTGCTCTGCTAACGTGGTACTCCATTAGTATCTATGTAGACATGTAGAAAAAAACTTGAATCGATTCGTATCGAGGTCTGAATAGTGGATTTAGAGAATCAATACACTCCTACAAAATATCCACACCTACTGAGTCAACACTCTAGAAAAGTAGCAGTTTTATGACATTTGCCTTCCATTTGGCACATTGCAGCTACTATGCCTTGACTATTACTTTATACTTTTCTCATTGTTGTAGATTTGGTCAACAAACATATAGATCGGTATAACATTGTACACACATCCAATGCTGCAGAGATGGTGGACAATAGTGCTCCATTGGAAACTTTAAAATGGAAACTGAGCCATGGAAATAAGACTCACTGGCTCCACGTAGGGATTGGAATATCAGGCATGTACTGAAAGTTGATGTTCTGGTCAATCCAATGAAAAGAACAGTGGAGCTGCTGAGTGATCACCAGCTGATGGGGAGTTGGATCAGACATTATCGATGGCTGCCAGGCCCAATAGACCCAAACGTGTGAATCTCTATTACTCACGCCTCTGATTTCACCTCTGAGCAAACTTGTCTTGTGCTTTAGAGGGACTTTGGGGACATGATGTCAGAATGGACCCTGTTCAAAACTTCTATCATGAAAACAGCTGTGAGGATCTGTGTCCAGAGGGTGGTCATTGCCTGTCATGGCGGCAACCCAAAAACCTGGTGGTGGACTCAAGCTGTGAGTGACGCTGCCATGCTGAAGAAAGAGACCTCCCAAACCTAGCTGGAATATGTGAGTCCAGGCAGAGCACAGAGGCACTGGCAGGCCAGAATTATACAGCTGTGGTGCTTAGATGGAAGCTGAGTGTGAGGGGGATTTGGAGAGGCAATGGTGGATGACTCTGAATGTCCTTAAAAGTTCTGGAGAAGAGTTAATGCAGACGGTACTCAGCAGGGGCAGCCTGCAGATATTGCTGGAATGTGGACGAAGAATTTTGATGAGCTTTGAAATTTGACAGACCCGTCCACACAGGAAACACAGCTGAAATAGTCTGGGAGATATGAGCGCATGTCCATGATAGAGGTCACTGTGGTGGTTAGAAAGCTTCCCAATAGTGAGACCTGAAGGGCGAATGATTACGGATAGGCATTCTGGATCTGGTCCACAGTTTGTCAAATACTCATATTTGTTTAGTTCTGAACCTTTTTACCTTTTTTGAATGTTTATTCTGGTTAAAATGAAACTTTTTCCTCTGTTGACTGCTTCATATGATTTCTGTAAGCATGTTAGGAAAATATCCAAAGCTAAAACTTCCCATTTGAAGGGGTTGACAATATTCACTCCAGTGTTGCATAGTTTATGGGGGAAAAAAAGCCCTCTGAGTTTGCAGGGAGAGATGGTGGTGCCTATTTTAGAGCATGTAGTTGTGAAAATGCAAAGATATGATCGTCAAACCTCAGATTCAGCAGAAACCAGTCTCATAGTTTGACTATTTTAGTGACTATTTTCAGTTGGTTGTTGTTGTTACGGGTTTTGGTGGATCCTTGGGTGTGATTTCAACACGGTCAGTTAGCGTGCTACCAACAGTCCACATTGTTTTCTTTTAACCATGATGGTGATCTTTCCATAACTATAACCATGTACTTCAGTTAGTTGCCTTAAGTTTACCATACAAGAGAAGAGCTGAAACTGACCCTGATCGGCCACATATGTGTAATAATCACAAGTCATTTTGTAGAGATGAGGACTCTTGCACTAAATAAGTTCCAAGCAAGCATTTAGCTGAGGTCTCTTTAAACATTTTTATTGAATATAATAACAGAAAAGAAATATTAAAACAGCTTTTAACCTTGGTGCGGGTCTCTGTTTCAACACGTTTCAGTGTCAGAATATTGGCTGAAGTAGTTGAAACCTGGACAATGTAAGGGTATGTGAAGCAGTCTGGAGCCTGCGTTTCCCTCTAGAAATTAAAAGGTAAAAAAAAAAAAAAAAAACTCTCAATGGAAAGTAAAGACATTGAATATTAGCAGCAGAGGACTACATCTGGAAGACAGACAGTTGTTGTTACTTCTGTAGCTGTAAGCTGTTTTCCCATTAATTTCGATTGTTTACGGAATCACACAGACAAATACCCCAATAACACAGACACACTCAGACAGAGACATAAACCTGAGGCCTTTCCAACTTTTGCTGTTCCAAATTTGCCAAGCTCACGCACACGCGCGCACACACACACACACACACACACACACTAACATCAGCCTAATATCCGAGGTGGAATCCCTTGTGATTGTGGCTATTTGTTTGTCTTTGCTTCGTCTGCTCTTCATTATGGGCACGTTAGCCCTCTCTCACATTCAAGTCTTTATACAGTGATTACATAATACAGGGTAAGCGGGCTCATTAGGACCATGATTACCACAGTCTTTGAACGGGCATCACTGCAGACAGACCAATAAGTGTGACTGGAGCTGGGAGCGATTGTGATGCTAATGTTGTACAATTCACTTTAACTAATTATTAACACTGGATTATTGCTTGTGTCAAGGTTTAATTAGTGGGGGAAGCAAATTTTGAGAGGAAAATTGTTGATTTATCGATAATGAAAAGGGTGATCTGCAAAAGACTGGTATAATTATATTTGTTTATTTTCTTTAGCATGTGTTATGTTTTGTTTGAGGGCAGCACAGTGGTGCAGTGGTTAGCACTGTGGCCTCACATGAAGAAGGATTAACAAACCTTAGTAACACTTCATTTTACAGGTTTGTAATTCTCTAATTATTTCCTAGGATGGTTTTAATTATGGGGAAAATAGTATTTGTCTTGAAGGTAAAGCTTCATTTAAACCCAGGTAATTATAGATGTTTAAATATTTTTTCACTGGAATCATTGTTACTCCTTATATATTGAATTGTATGCTTTCCTGTAGACAAATGTCACCTTCATACTTGTTCAGCTGACCTGCTGTGTGCTGACTAGATAACTGATTGCTTTCAAGAGCATAAATTGGACATTGCAGGTGTTTTTCCTCTAATTACTAATAAATTACGCATTTCTTTCCACAAAAAATTCTTTTCCACAAAGAAATTATGATTTCAGACCTGTAAAATTAAGCCTTATCAAATTTTTATTTTAAAAATGTCACAAACAAACACTGCTCAGTTTCTGTTTATTTAGTTAGAGGGACTTCAGTGCATAATCAGCAGCTTTTGACACAGTTTCTTTTCATTTCTTATATCCCTGAGGCATTTTCTGAGCTGCTTTTATTTACTGTAAACCAATCAGTGTCACCAGGAAACACAACAGCTTTTGGTTACACAGAGCCATAAAATCTGTATGAAAGTTGGTATAAACCAATCTGCTCCGTTAAAAGAAAACTGTGTTTCTCAGTGCAAATAATGTGATATAAATACAGCGTCTACTTTACAATCAACTTTCCTATGTGTGCTAGTGCATGCACGTGTGCGTTTGTTTGTGTGTCTGTGTGTGTGTAATTGTGTTTTTAGATGAGTAGATGGTTATTAAGAGAAACTGGAGGAAGCAATTAACAGGTGCCACAGGCTTGACAAGTGCTACAGGCTGAGTACTTGACATTACAGCGTCTGTGTGTGGAGACACATCAGTCTCGTCTGTTTTAGGCTGTGAGGAGTTTGTCTCAAGGGTGCGCTTGGTGTGTCAGTCCTTGTAGAGAAGAGGCGAGCTGACAGGCTAATCAGTGCCTCTTCACCTCCTGACCTCCTTAAGGTCTGAGAGGCTCCACTAATAGCTCTCTATGTGTGTGTGTGTGTGTGTGTAGTGATGCCTGTACTTGTGTTTACAGTGTAGAGATAAAGTGAATCCAAAAATTCCATAATGTCATCTCGACAATCAGATATCTGTAAGTGTGTGTGTAATGCGTGTGTGTGTGGGAGGGAGTCCTCCACTGACTGGAGCTCACCCGACCTGGTTCCCACCACAGACTGAGGAGACCCAACAGCCAGTTTCTATTAGCAGAGACTGAGCAGATCCTACTTTTCTCATAACAAACAGAGTAAAATGACTGAATGTGATGACTCTGGAAAATGCAGCATCAGAAAGGTGTGGGTGGAGGGGGTTTCTGAAGCTATTTAACCACTTGACAAACAATTCTGATGATATAGCAGCAGCTTATACCAGCGGCTTAAGTCTGGTTAAACACCCAGTCCTATCCAGGAAGTGAAAACAGGGACAAGGAGTAGATAAACTAGTATTTTAGTTCCATTTGCTGAAGTAAAAACACCTTTTTCTATCTCAGGCATCTACAGCACCTTCAGAAAGTTTTCAACCTGTTGGACATTTTCACTATGTATCAATTTATGGGTTAACTTGAACCCTTTCATCAACAGATTTAACAAAATTTCCATATTAGGAAAAAGGAAAATATGTATTTTCGGAGAATGCTATTGGACCTCTAACCATTATCTTAATTATCAGTCAATCTGCTTTTGTCGATTGATTGTTTTGTCTTTGTCTAACCATCAGTCCAAGACCCAGAGATATTCATTTCACAATCATTTAAGACAAAGGAAAGCATCAAATCAAATTTTCTGTTGATAGACTAACTGACTTGTCATTGCAGCTGTACATAAATATTTCATATTAAAAAAGGCTGAAATGCACATTTGCACATATTTCAACTATGGGTCAAATATAAATAATAAGATAATATGAATACATGTGGTTTGCTTTGTGTGGATTAAAGACTCTCAGTGGCCAAGCAGGTTAAATATTTTTCTTAAGGTACCATACAGTATATGAATGTATCTAAAATATACGATCAGGAAAATACTCCCAAGCCACTATAACTTGAGCTTGACTCATGTCTCCAAACCTTAACACAGACAGACAGCATTCACAGCTGGTAGGAGACATCACAGTGAAGTCTTCCACAGTCTGACAGGGAAACTTGTCACTGCAGCTCCTCACCCCAAAGGCTTATCACTAGGAAACACTACAGAGGTCTCAGCTGGTGTGTTCACTTTATGTGCACAGTCAGTTGAATCACATTAGGTTAGTACAGTGGGTTCATTGACCCTCACTGCGGATCCATTTTCTAAAGGTGTGACCTAGAAGTCATGGAGTTATACTGTATGTTTTTTATACCACAGAAAAATGTCCTCTTGAGGCAACCCTGTCACCTATGAATTACTGTCATACATAGCTAGTCTGCAATAGCAACTACCCTCAGCCATAAATAACTCTGACTGATTAGTTTATTGTGTGTTTCCTCACTAACATGTCAGCTCTGACAGCAGCGGGTGACGTTGCACACCCCAGTCCAGGGAGTGACATATTTCCTCTGGACATAACAAATTCAGAATACTCAACCTTACTGACTCAGGTTTCGTGGATGGTCCAGTTTCAGCAAAAGTTGCAACTTATTTTAACTCATTAAATATTACTACTATTATATCTGTCAGTGTAACTGCTTTTCCCAGTTTGTTGTTGTTTGGAGTATGAAAATTATGTGAATCATATGCTACTGCCTTTGCAGTCACCATATTTTGACCCCAGTTGAACACCTATGTAGATGTTGGAGTTAGACAGCACTCTTCACCACCATCATCAAAACACTAAATATCTTTTGGATGAATGGCGTTGATCCCCCCAGATGCATTATAACATTATAGTCTTTGCAAAGATATGATTTATTGGAGGGTTCTTCAGTTGTTTTAGATCGCACTAGATTGCACAGGTGTACTTAATAAAATGGCAACTTATCAGTGTCATTTGTATGTGAGATTCTCCTGATCCATCCCATGTGTTAGCCATCATGTTACTCATGTCCTCTTCTTGCCGGTCATGCTTTGTACAATTCTTTGAATTGTTTGTTTTCCATGTCTCATGCAGTTGTAGTCACAGAAACAGAAGCCTTGGAATGAGATCAGAGCTTTGATAAAACATTTATTTTTACTCCCACGGCTGCACGCTTTTGATCCCACTAAGACTTTTATGTAAGAATACAGTTTACCTTTGATTCAACTTTAATATTGTCACCAGAGGGATCTTAATACCTTAAATCTGTGATTAAACACATTCACAAGTCTCGAAGGTGACATTGCTTCTCTTTGAAATCATTCACGCCTCCGTGCATCATTAAAGTACTTAATGGCCTATCCAAGCATTTAACCGGGAAGAGGGACAGGGAAGAGAAAGGACCTGTTGTGCAGCGGACCGGCATGGGAGAGAGAACAGACAGGAATAAAAGTGAGAGGAGTGATGGGTGGTGAGAAGAGCCACCGAGCTCTCTCAGATATGAGAATAGGGATTAGAAAGTGAATAGCGATTACCTCCACGTTGACCTGCCAGCCACTGTAATCAAGGACAGTGCGAGTGATGCCATGATTGGTCAAAAGGAAGCGGCCAGTGACAGTAATCCTTGGGAAAATGTGGACCACAATGACAGGTTGTGCTTAGAGACGACGGCAGTGGCTCCATCACTTTTCAGAGCAGAGGAAAAAAAAAACAAGAGGAGGGGAGATTGAGAGCAACTTCCTCTTTCTTTCGATACTTCTAAACCTTCTGGGGATCTTCAAAAGAGGGTGTGAGGTCCTGTCAGCCACTTTGGATTAGTAATAGAGAGAAGTAGAAAAAAACTCACAAAGGTCACTTTATTACAGACTCCACGATGAAATACCTCAGTATAATATTATCTAAATGGATTTAGGCCATGCAGCTGCTAATTCCTCTGACCACCCACGATTAACTAATTACTACTGTGGTAACTCCAAGCTGACCCCCTGCTCCTATACACTAAAGATTCCATTATAGCCTTTCTTTGCATGAGCTGGAGATTGATACTTATAAAGTGTAATCTGTTACAGAATATTGAATACTTGTGCGGGGGTTTAAACAAAATCTGCCTACAAACTGCTTATAGTGTTAAATCTGAGTCACTAAATTTGAGACAATTTGTTTTAACCCTCCTAGATTGAGTACAAACTGCTTCCCAAAAGGAACATGGCTTGCCAACACTTCAGAGAGAGCCTGTGGGATTGAAGGTGTAAATAAATCTCTGGAATACACTGTGTGAAGTTGTAGTCCTGTTAGTTATAGCCCTGTGAGTAAGTCATCTTTTAGTACCACGTGTTATGCGAGAACATGATGTGCCACTCTCCTTTTTTACTTTCCTTGTAGCTGTGTTTTTGTTTCCACCAACTCCCAAGAAAATATCCAGCTCTTTAGCTGGTAAATGCTCCATGATGTTCATAGTGTTCAGCTAGTTGCTAATTTTGTCTGTCTGGCATTTGGTGCAGGACAGGTAGGATAGGGTCAGAGGGTTTTCTTTTTTTTTCTGCCACTTGTTTCTGCCTGTTACTGGAAAGCGAGTTGATGAGCATGGAATTTGCAGGTTGTACAACCAAAACAACGAGCAAAAAGAGGCTTTAAAGCATCATAGAGCTGCAGAACTGAGTGTTAATTCTTTGTGAGTGACCCTTTTTACAGTACATGCAGTCATTTCATCCATTACAAATTATTATTATTATTTCATGCATGAAATTCAACAGAGTGTGCTTCACATTAAAGCAAAGAATCATAGCCGTTACAATGAAACCAGGATAAATACAATAAATTAGCAGTATATAGACTGAAGTGAAGTGGGTCTAGGATGGAGCCCTGAGGGACACCACAGGTCCATTTTATGGGTGGAATGGCTGCCCATGGCCACAAAGAACTGTGGACCAAATTAAGTAAGACCTGAGCCACTTAAGAAATGTGCCCAAGAGACCAACCCAGTGTTCAGGTCTGTCCAGCAGAATATTATGTTCTACAGGTCAAGCACAGAGGGCTTTTTCCCATCAGTGTTCATTATGAGATCATTCACAGCACTGACAACTTGATGATTAGTGGTGCATCAGGTAAATATTGTGCCATGTTCAAATACAAGTTTGGGAGTCAACCTACTTCCAGTTTGATAAAGCATGTTCATATGCTGCTCCTAACACTGGATTTCAGGTAGTAAAAGGCCAGTCCTGGAACAGTTAATGACATTTTAGCTTTATGGGCTGTTAGCGTGAATAGCGATAAACTACATAGCTAAAGAAAGATGTTTGATTTACAAGTGATTTCTGAAAAACACTGAGCAGAAAAACAGCTCATAGGCAGGGATCTCTGCATGGGGTTTAAAAGCAACCTTGACAGGCAAGTGAACTTTGTCACAAAATGTTTTGGCAGCAGGGGCACTGTTGCATAACCGTTAAGTGTTTAAAGTATTAGCGTCCTTGTGGGGGGTCAAGTTATCAATTAACAAACCCGCACCGATACCCAGCCACCCACACACTCATTCTGATCCCTCCATACTTCTAACTCTGTCAGCAATGCAGGTCTGCTGGCCGCTCTGTCGTTCAGGGGCTTTGATAGGGAGATTATAAGGGACCAGCTTTTATGCTTGATGTCCACTGGGTTACACAAAGAACACGGCTTTATCCATTTAAACTGACTAAAGAGGGACATTGTTCTCCTGCAATCCAGCTTCAAGATGCAAATCATAAGCAAATACGGGGGAAGAGAGTGTTCTGTTTGCTCAAAAAATCCCCAGACACACAATTTTTTGGCCTGCAAATTTATTGTCTTCGATCCATCGCATAACTTTTTTTGTGGGGTTATACAGCTGGCAAGACATGTCAAGCCAAACCTCATATCTTCTCTGCCCTGAAAGTCACTTCAGATGTAATCTTAGATCTTGAAGCCGGATGCGATGAGACTGAACCAGGCATCCAGATTGCTGCAATGCATGACAGAGAGACAGAGAGAGGAACAAAGAAAAAAGATGAAGGGAGCTACAGACAGACACAGGGAGCAATGGAGTGACTTTTATATATATATATATATATATATATATATATGTGTGTGTGTGTGTGTGTCCATGTTTTTCTGTGGTTGCTCAGCCATTTCCCTCTCTGTTATTATGGGCATTAGCCCACCACAGAAGCCACATACTGAAAGAAAGCCTCCTTCAGTTTATAGTAGAGTCTGACAGAAGACAAACATTTGTTGCCTAATTGTTGTTTAGTGACATCATGGTGCGGTCCAGAGATTTAGTCTGGAGAGGCCATTAAATTTTATGCAGAATCAAAGGAAAAATGTAACCACTGAAACATTTGTCCACAACAGCATCCTCATATATGTTTACAAAGAATTTAAATTCCCTACATTTTCTCTGATTCACCATGGCTGGATTATCTGTGAGTTTCATCGCCACCTCAAAGGCAACAAACAAGAAACTGCTTCTCTCTTATACAACATATGTGACTCTGGATAAATAAAAGAGAAATAACAATTGTACAGTGTAATAAAAACCAAAAGGGATAAAAGAATTTTTTAAAAAAAAGCACAAACCAGAAACATCCATGTGTCCTGAGCAGATCAGTATGGCTCTGATGCTCTGGGCTTAAGCTTTTATTTTGAATAACAGCTGCTTTTATTAATACTTGTGCTCAGACATTGTTCAGTGATAGTTGCGAACAAGCATAATTATTTGTTAGCAGCATACGAAATGTGGTGAAACAATATTCACAAATTGTTAAATAGCTCTCAGTAAATTAGATGCAAGGCACTTCAGATAGGGCTCATCAGGCATTCATTTATTCTTTGAGCCACTTCATTTACTTAGACTGTCTCTAATTTTACTCTCTAGATTCAGCAGAGGCATGTTTTTGAACTCTTACAATCTCCTGTATTCCTGATATTTATTCATCAGTTCGTTTATATGCGGTGGCTGCAGCAAGCTCTCTCCATGAAATTGATTTCTTAAACATTAAGCAAACAAGAAACCTGTTTTCCATAGTCAGTGTAGAGGATTATTTAAACCTAATTTCCCTTGCTAGATTTCTACTTGAGACAGTGATTTGTTAGCCATTTATATGCATTAACAGGTCAGTAATCAACTCTTTACACATGCAGGACAAAAACTTAAGACAGGCAAAGTTTTGCTGTTAGAACAGAGCAGCTGGATGAAAGAGAAGGTCATTACACCTAAGGATGACACCAGTTATCCAGAATCACTGATACTAAGTTAACTGAAGCCAGGTAACCCAAAGAGCGCCTGGCTAAGATACAGTAAACTCGCTGTGTCATACAAGCCCCTGGTGTTTTAAAAACTCGAATGAGGCGGTGCCCTCACAGCACCTGATCACATTTCTTGCATGCTTCAAGGATCCCAGGTGCTTGCTTACATAAGACGAGCCACTGACACTGCCCGTTCACCAAACCCAGTTATGCCTGGAATGGATTTTTTAATTAACGTCTACAGTCTGTCTTTGTCGCCGTTGCTCTGCCTCCCTCTGTCCGTCGCTGCCTCAGATGTACAGTATGGCACATGAAGGGTCATCTATAGATGAAAGACTTCCAACAGACGATGACATACATCTCCTTTGAGGTTTTCGCATTTCTATACTGGACACTCTCTACATTATAGTTTCCTAACTCTTATCAAGCTGCTCAGAGGTCAAGAGCCTCATTTAACATCAGATGTATATTTGATGCCTTTGTATAGCTTCCTCTTCCTTTTTCAGCCACAATGCACATACAGTAAATTTTAAAGGATCTTCAACATAAAGAATTTTAGTGCCACTACTCTACAGATCCTATTGAAAGTGTGACATCCACAGAGGCTTATTATCACTTGACTCTGCAGTTTTCCTATAGCCCCCAACTTTCCACTCTTATCAACTGTGTTTTCTGCAGCAGCAACAGGCAGCTGTTTTCAGTGAAGAAGCTCTGATAAAAAACAGGAGAACCTTGCAGTTAAAGAGCCTCATATTTCCCTCAGGAGTAGGTGGAGACTAAAACAGAGCTCCAAGGAGAATGAATACAGGCTGCCAAACGGTTGAGTCTTCTGTCTTTTGTTAGAAAGATGCGGGAAGCTGTTTCCAGACAACTGTATGTTACTTGCTAAGCATGGAATAGCAAGCTAAAAAAAAATCAAACATAACAAGTTTAAAAGTTTAAAACTATTGCACTTAATTTGCAGTGGGATGCACACATCTCTTTGCGTTAGCAAGCAGGTAATTTTTTGAGTTTATAGTTTATAGTCTTTGTAACCAGTAACTGGATCCTACTATTTCCCTCTCAAAAACTAAGGTCTTCTTCCACGCTGTGCAGTCCACACACAAATCTCAGAAATGCTTCACCTGCAAGCCACTCATAAGAAGATGCTGAGCCAATGGTGGGACACTAAAGTAACCATAAACTTTAATGTTCTCTCAGTCCAAGGTGTTGCTCCGTCAGGCTGTGAGGTGTGTTTTGATGGCCCAGGTCATGCAAATCTGTGTTTTTATGTGGCAGTTTTATCTCTGACAGGGTCCTCTGGGCATTTTCACCTCCACCTCCTGCCTCATCGACAATCTCTCAGTTTTCAAGTACATAATGACATTAACCTTTTTCACTGCGGTGGGTCCCACAGAGGAGAGAAGCTGTGTTTTTGTTTAACTGCACACGGTTACTTTCAAATTTATACATTTCCACTCAATGGGGAATGGCGTCGGCTTCAAAGTCATGTTTGGTTAGTCCTACTATCCCTATAACGTTTGTTGTGAAGTGAAGAGCAGAAGCCCTGCATGACCAGCTGTGTGATTATTTTTCTACTTCCACTAAAGGGAAATGTCAGCGGCAGGTCACGACGCTGGGATTAAACATATGTTATCTTACTTCTGTTTGATTTATTACATTTGAAGATTTTACTCCCATCTATTTTCCCCAGCTGACAGGCTGAATTACATAATATACAAAACAGCAGAGGACCTGTGACCCCGCTCGCACTAAGAGTTGTTTGGCTTCCCTGAATTACATCGATTCCAGTGGAAACATTCACACATCAAAGAATTTCTTTGCAAAAAAAAATGTAGATTGACTCTTCCAGAAAGGGGCTGTGGTGGACAAAGGTGGGTTTTGTGTAATGAAAATAGTCCATAAAGGCCCATTGAGCAGCAGAGGAGGGGAAATAAATGTGAGCTGATTGAAGAAGGCGTGTTGTGACGGGATGGAGAATGTGTTTGGAACAGGAGTTCAGCTGTCAGATGGCCATATTAAAGTGTGTGTATTCCCAGTAGACCTGTGACGGGAGACGAAGCTATGCCAAAAATCTAGGTGTAAATATGTGAGTGTGTCTGTGTGTGCACCATAAATGTTTACTGCATGACTCCTTTTTATCCAAACAACTCATTAAATATACACCGACTTAACTGGTTGATTAATATATACACACTAGAGTGTGAGGAGGTTGATTTAAGTCATTTAGAAAGTTTCGTCTTTGGACTCTCATTTCCTTTAGCCTGCTCTGTCAAGCAGCTCTTCAGTAAGCCACTACACATTTAACACTAGAGGACAATTGTGTTGCAGCTCATCAGTGTGAATGTGTGTGTGTCTTTGACTGGTAAAGGTTAAAACATCTCCTGCTTTCTTAAAGGATAACGCCAGTATTTTTGAACCTTTGAACCCTATCAATCATTCTCCCCATCAATCATTTACACACCAAAACGGGGTGTAAATGATTGATGGGGACAAAAATCTTTGGAATCGGTGCAGTATTGAGCAAGAACAGTGTACCCAGCCACTGCTAACAGCTGCTGCAAATGAATCCAACTGGACAACTGTCCACGTATGTGTTTGAAAGTGCTTGTTTTTGCCACTGGCAGGCTCAGATTGTTGTCGAAAGTGTCTGACGTAGGACCTTTTTATTAAAGAGTAAGATCCTTTTGTTTAACCAGAAACATTGCTATATATCGCTACCAGACTCCATTGACAAATCATTTTACCAAGCAGAACACTGGAGCTGCTGGAATACCGATGCCTCGATCAGTCAGTTTGTTTGTGTTGAATATTGAATATTTGGTTCTTGTAAAACAAACAATCTGAATACTTAAGTAAATATCCTAACATACCAGATTTGAAATAATGCTATGATTATTCTCGCTCTTCAAAGTAATGTGTGAGGAGGTGGAGTAACATCCTCTCTGCGAGCAAGACCCAGCAAGAAGTGATTATGGGATCTATATTATGAGAATGAGCACAAATACAGTATGTTTTCCATCACAAAGTGTCAGACGTGTGCACACTCACACAGACAGAAAAATATGTTCTCTGATTGCCGACTGATAAACTGTATATCCCGTATTTAAGTCTGAGGCACAGTTCACCACAGACCAAACAGTAAAATGCCTCAGTAGGATCCCTCCATTCACAAGAATCGGTAGCAGGAAATCAAGTCTCTCTCCAACTGTTTTATTAGCCATGTGAGAGTATCTGTCATCCTTCTCCTGCTGCTGCTCGCTGATGAGAAATAAGAGACGCTGAGGCGAGCGGCTGCCCTCCATCATCTCAAAAGGCTTCAGCCAAACTATACAGTACACCCCAGAAGAGAAATCTGATCGAGGCCGACAACACTGGCAGGAAATTAATGACATTCCCAAAAGTAAGTGGCTGCCTTTTACTCAGATTGAAATTTATACAGTTGGCGTGCTCCTTCGCTCAATTCTTGGATGAAAAATATTGTTTTACATTTATTTTACAATTTAACTAAAAGCTGTATGATATACTCCAATGAAAACTGACAAATGCCAAATATAGTTTTGTATGTGTGCCCTAAAAACATATGTCCATGTGCCAGTAATGATAATGGCAGCATTTGATATCAACCAACCACCTGACCAGATATTTACAATGCATCAATTTAATCATTCGTACTTGTCATTCAGTCATCAAATGAGAGGGTAGAAGGAGAAGAAGAAAACCACAGCCATGGTTGAGGTCAAGGGGCTGAGGCATGCAGGGAGGTGGCAGACAGAGCATGACCCTCTTGGCAGGAAGTGAAAACATTTGACAGGAGACACAGCTTGGGGATGAAGATGGATCACACCAAGAATAGCAAAGACATTGTTCCAAAAGGCCAATACATGATGATTTGTGCTCAAACGAGTGTTTGTCTTCATCTGCTCAACAGTTTAGTGTCACATTTTTGCAATCGCTAAAGTTTTCCACTGAAACCCCAAGCAGCTGGATGCACGTCTTCTAATCACACGTCAACATAGACTGTGCATGAAGTGTTTTTAGCAGCACTAGCTGTGCGGCTGCATGGTCCAGACAGAAATATCTCAACAAGTATTTGATGGATTGCTGTGAAATTTTGTACAGTCATTCATGGTCCACAGAGGGTGAATCCTAGTGACTCTGGTCATCACTATCATCATTACTTTTCCTGTAGTGCCAGCAGGAGTCTGATATTTCATCAGCATGTCCACATTCTCATAGTAAGATGTTTAGCAAGCTAATGCTAGCAGCTAGCTCTTATCACTGCGGTGTCTCAGGGCTGTTCTCATCTCTGCAGACTCTTAGTTTGGTTTAAACTTCAGCAATGTAGTCTGTAGTTGTGATCCCTTAAAATAACTGCTCTACACTAAAACGTTTGTTGCTCTATTTTCAACACTATTGTTTCTTTCTACAGTTGCAATTTCACTGTTTCTACTCACAAAGGCAACACTGCTACTTGTTAGTACCACAACAGTGACCTCCTTCTGTTTTGCGACACAAAATAATTTCCTTTTGTGCTGCTAAGCAATCGTGCAGATTTCCGGTAAAGCACTGTTACAACAGATGGAGGAAAATGAGACCATCACATTGTCAAATGGCTAATTCATTTGACATGTTGTTCCCTTTTACTTATTCCATGTGTCCCCATGGAGCAGTGAGGCAGACAACATGCTAGACTGATTGGCAGAACAAAGACTGAACCTCAACCAGACCAGGAAAGTACTTATTTTCAATCACTACTTTTATTAAAACAAATACACAGGATAAACTGGTACATATAATGGAAGGATGGATGGAAACACACTGTCGAGTACAGATTCTGTGCTGTTGTAGTCCTCTAATTATGATTACAACCACATTATTTGCAACATATTTTCAAGATGAACAGACCCCCTGTGTTACATTGCGATACTACAATAGATTTGCTGTCTTTCAGTATCATATCATAGCTGCCTGTTAGCCAAAATGCTTCGCTACCATTGCCCACACTTAATAAATTCCACAACTGCAGAGCAAAGGCTCCTTTGTTTACTCAGAATTGTTCTAACTAAAAGATTTTTTGCAGAATATGCCTCATTATCTGTGCAGCACTAATGAAAAACACACTCCTGAAGTGATCAGCAAGGTCATCAAGTTTGAAATTCTTGTGGTGACTGCTTTAATGTAAAAATGTGTTGATGTCAGTGTAATATGTTGCACCTGTGAGGACGGAGGTGAGAAAACCTGCCACCCGAGCTGTTGTGCTAGTTCAGGTGCATACTGGTAATATTATTTTATGTCCACTACACTAAATGTGACAATATTATTCTGTCTAAGGTGAATAAATGAAGTGAAACACCCCTGAAAACCACAAGAGACAGCCCAGACTTTAAGCGTTCTTGCTCACGCTATCTGCCTTCCTTCACATTAGCTGTAATTAAAAGCACTAAGCTCGTTACAACCTCCCGCGACTCTCGGGCAGTCGCACCGACACACAACACAAATATTTAAAACCACATCAGAATTATTTTCCCCTGCCATGCTTGTAACTCTTTTCATCGGTCTTTTAACGACAGGCTCATCAAAGACATCGAACAGGACATACTGTAAGGCTGAGGTTTGAGGTTTGCATGCAGCGCAAAATGTGATTCATTCTGTGAAAACCCAAAACACGAGATGATTAAAACATTTTCCCCAAATAAACATCTGCCAACCAGACAAGTGTTGATAGTTTTGGTTAATCCACACTGAAGTAGCTTGAAAAGATCATCTGGATTGGGAGGTTGAAGTGCTGCTCGAGGTTTATTGTGCAACAGTGTCCTTTGCCTCAATGGCATCTCTAGTGGCTTAATAAAGTTTCAGGGAGTAAACAGGCCGGAGAGGAGAGAAGTCCGACAAGGAAACCAGCTGTTAGAGCATTTAAATAAACCACCTGTAACTTTATTGCACTATAAATGTACTCATAGTCCTTCATTTCACACCATAATGCACTTTACTGAAGGACTTCCCTCTGCTGCTACCGTAAGAGAAATCCACAGCATCTTATAAAAGTCTTTATTGCCACCAGTCTCTTACGTAATTGTCCAGTAGTGAGTATGACCCCGTCTGCAGTTAGCCACCAGTTAGCCTCAGATGCCCTGCTTTTGCAGTTATGACGCCCAGGTTGTAGACGTGGAGCAGCATATTTCAGTGGCAGGCCCCCCCGGTGCAGATAAAGCTAATGACACCAGGCGCAGAACAAATCACAGCGACCCCCCCCTCCTGCCCGATCAGGCTGCAGACGAGGAAATGCGATGGAATGTGTTGCTTTTCAACACTCCCAGTGCGATTCCATCAAAACCAAAACAGCTACCGGTATTGGAGCCGCTACTGAGCCGTGTTCATGCTCTGCCTCCACGTTCATGGCATAATTTTAAAACATCTGATGATTAATTTAGATCAGAGGATAATAGACTCTGTAAAAGAAGGAATGATAGGATTTTCAAGAATTCGCATGAACACCATCGCAGAGATGGATTTTGGCAGCTACTTAAATTTTTTTTTAATCAAATATGCAGTCAAAAAAGAAAGAAATCTGTTAAGCTATAAATCTGTCAGCCTTCACTTCTCTATCCGCTGTATTGCAGCTGGTGTTGCTCACGCTCCTGAGGGATTTACACTCAGCAGCAGAAGAATTTGAACTGTCGTGCCAGGTTCAAGTTTGGGATTTTATGATATTTTTGAGCGATGAGGATTAAAAGGAGAGTGTAACAGAAAACTGCAGAGTGACAGATATTGACTTTATGATATATTTGGTCAAATCATAAAACGTGTCGTGGCAGTCGCTCAGGCCTGCTCCGGTTTCAGGTGTATGAAAGTATTCAAACGAATTTCCTTTAAGCAAACATGATATTTAAACAGTTTCTTTTTCCTTTTAAGTGCTCTTAATCCAGCTTAATTAGGTTTAGCTGGGGAGTATCACATGTTTCAGTAAAGTGGCAGTTTGACTACAGTTCAGTGCTGATTACCCTGCACCCTGCTGCCTGGGGACATTATATAGCATGGTAGTTGGACTTTATAGAGCTTGACAGTCCTGTGCTGTCTAAAAACCATTGCCCTGTCACAGTTTGTCCTGAGGGAAGCTTCATGAGCTCTTCAGAAAGATTATCCAGGATAAACCTTTGTGCAGAAGTGACTGTGTTCAACTTGAGCTGCAGCTGCACAACAGTGATGGCTATAATTGAAATCCTTTGACTGGGCCACAGCCTGTTGTATTTACAGTTTGTGAACTGTAACAAAATAACTCATTAACTCATTTACCTCATTCTCAAACGACATTTATCCTGAATGAAAATTAAATGTCAGTGTCAGCGGCTCACCATCCATAACAGCAAATATCCTCAGTGACAGTGACCTGATGAGTTTTCCACTGCTCTTCCACCGTGAGCATTAATGTTAGTGTCCTTTTGCGTCATCCTAGCATGTTTTGACTGTATGTACCCTCTATAAACTTTGTTACGTAAATCCATTTATTATAAACTGGCAGAAAATTCCTTTCAGAAAGCCTCTCTCTGTAAATTAACTGGCACATTTGTTTTTCACTCAGAGTTTCCATAGGCGTTGCAGCCATGGTTTAAGATCACATGATCAATGTTAGCGGAGCAGCATGAGGTATCACAGAATCAGTAGGAAGCTGCTGTTGGACCTTCAGCTCTCCTTTAAAGCAGGAGTGCTGATCTTATTCTTACTTTGTGGATAACTGGAGGAAATCAAACCTAATGATAACTTTCAGCCTTGGAATGTCAGCGATTAAGAAAATAGATAAAATCCTATTTCACTTTTTAATGAACGACTGTGTCCATATGATATCATCCTCGTGGAGTAACTGTGATCCCTGGGCTGTAGCTTCAACCAAAACATACAACTTGCATAACCTTTAGCCTTTTTTTATTTTAAAGAGGCAAGTGCATCGTCTCATAACATCATTAAACCCTTTCTGCAATATCTGCTGACACGCTACAAGTCATTTCCAAACCGAGCAGCAAATTGCCTGAATCCTGATTTCATAGAATCAGTGTATACATCCATTCATAATATAAACAGAGCCCACAGTTTAAAAGTCTCTCCATCAGAAAGATTAATTTGTCCAACATCTATAAGGAATGATCCAATGCCAGGTGTAACAACTTAGCTAACTCATCCATTAAATGCAGCGTGTTTCATTTAATCCTCTGCCAGTAATTCAGAGGGTTCAAAGCTCTGCATAAATTAGGTTATTTATACAGAGGTATAGAGTGTCCACACGCTACTGTATGCGTACATAACATAACCGTAACAATAAACTAACTATTTAGTCAAAAAAAAACAAACATGTTCATTCACCTATGGTAAGAAGATGATTGTTATGTAATCTATCACAGTGTGTAAATATTACATAACGAGGAATGGGTCGAGTTGGTGGGACACACTTCTGAGATGAACCAGATGCCGGCTCATTTAGTTTTGGGAAACACACTGGATTCATTGAGCACTGAGGAGGTTCCACATATCCTGACTATTCAGGCTGTGTGCGTGCGTGTGTGTGTGTGTGTGGTTTCCGTCTAATCAGAGCACCAAAGTGATTTCTTAAATCTAGCAACTGAGTGCACTTTATAGTGTGGCTTCCTGTGATTATCTCATCATGATGTGATATGGCATCAGTAAAATCTTTGATCAAGGAAAAGTTGCCTCTCCTGCAACACATCCAGCACAAATGAGATACCGTATAGATGCATACTGTATCATAAAATTTCTAATTTGAGATCAAGGTGCCGTTTTTTGCAGGTGGTTCTGGGTGACAGTGACAGGTCAGCGTCCATGGACTGTTTGACTGTTTGATCTGCAGTTGTGAAGCAGGTTGTGTATTGTTTTCCAACAGGAAATCTGTCCTGATTTCCTCTCAGTATTATACTTTTACCTGCAAAACCCCTTGGTTGATGTTAATGTAATTATTCAGATACATAGCTAACGATAGATCAGTCTGTATGCACATTGGAAAAAAATTGTATAGGCATTAAAATGTCTCCTGTGACACTTTGTGAATTATGAATACTTTTAATATCCATTCAAATGGTTTCATACTGTTTTTAAAGAGGACCTAATGAGTCTACTAGCTGCACCTCAGCTTCATTCGATCCCCCTACATTAGTGAGTAATAGGCTATAATTCACTGACACAGTAGACCTTACAGTAAATGATGAATGCGAGTCTGTGCTTGTTGGCAAAGTTGCGTAACTGCGCGTAATATTATTCAAGGAGGTGAATATCACCCCAGCAGTTCCCAGGTTGATTCCCAGCAGCCTCTGGTGCATAATGAGTTAATCGCAGGTATAAACAGAAGTCAGCTGATGGTGATGGCTAACACCTGGAGCGACGGAGTATTAACAAAGCATTGGCTGTGTGTATGAGTAAAGTAAAAGAGTGGGGTGTCACAATGTGCTGTTGCATGTCAGGCCTCGTCTTCAGTTTCTAATATTAGTTTATGGTAAGATACATTTTTATTACATTGGGTACAGATAATGAGACATCCCAATGCCAAGCACGGGGGTAATACTCCAGTCTACTTCCTGGTAAATTCCACTTTTCCTCCATGATTGACCCCTAGTCTGGCACAAAGCCACTTTCAAACTAGAAGCTTTTGAATCTTTTTCCTTTGGGCAGAATGTCATCTGTTTCAATCTGCTGCAAGACCAACATCAATGATCACCATAAATCTACCAAGCTTCCCTCAGCTCTATTTTCTGCCCTTTTCAAAGTTAGATCTCTGTAAAGCTTTTTCTTGCTCCAAGACAGGCTCACATTTAATGTGACTTTCCCTCCCACAGAGAGGCCCTGTGCTTTGGGGTCCTGGGAATGGGTAGCAGATGCTGGAGGGAACATCAGGTACCGGACAACCTGAGGGTGGGGGAGAGGAGAAGTTTCCTCACAGGCCTCAGACAAACATTTCGTTCCACAGTCTGCCTGCTTTGCTCTGCTCTAGTCTCTACTAAAAATGTTATGTTTGGGTGTTAAATACTTTTTTGTTATTCATTAGCAACAAAGCAAATCACTATGTATAATTTTAAGGGATTGCTTGCAGTGAAGTATCATCCTCCTCTGCAACTCTATGGAGCATTTTAGCTCTTTTTAACCACTGTTTTGGTTTTACTGTCCACAAATTCAGCATGACTGTTACGAACTCACATTGAACTCATCAACCTCATGTCAAACAGCAACAGGCAGCAAACAAACTCTGGTAATGCCACTGTATGCTACCTGCTCAGCACTAAAAAGCAGACAGAGACAGAATAAAGACAAAGACTGAGATGTTTTTTTCAGGAGTTGGTAGACACCAAGTCGGACAAAAAAGTATACTGATGTGCTTTAGAAAGAGAGCTTTTAAAAGCCAGTATGAACAGGGAAAACATTCTGCTGAGAGAACTGCTGTATTACATACAATATCTTCTCATAAAATTACTTAAATATGTTCGTAATTTTACTAGTCATGGTTGTCGTGCTGTAACCGATCCTCTTGTCTTCAAAAAATTTAATTTCACAAACTCAGAGCAGCGAGAGAGTTCTTGTAAGTCACTTGAGGTAACATGTTTGTATTTGCATTGTTGGCATTTCTCTGTGATTTTCACTTATGTCTGTGTTTCACACCACTGGCTTTCACACAAGTCACATTGTACAACCATCTCAGTCTGACTGAGGCGAGGCTGGCTCTCGTGTGCATCCCACTGATATGGTTTATATTTTTATGCATCAGAAGTGGACGGAAAGTTAGTTTTATCTGGTGGAGCTTTTAGTTACTGAGTGAAGTGGTCGGTCCGTTTTTGCATTGTTTCGAGAATTGACTTGTAGAGTTTCTTCAGCTGAAACGCAGCTATCCAAATATTTGTGTGTCAGTATGTTTTTCAAGCATTTGAGATTAGATACACTCAGATCTGCTGCTCATCTGCACAGTTTTTCCTGCCTCATATGCCAAGATGTTACACAATTGCTTCCCTGCAATCAAAACTACAAGGAATCTGAATATCCAGATGACTACATGCATTGCAATGAGATAATTTAAACACCGATTTAAAGAAAAACAGAAGTAAATCTTGCCTTGTTTTTCATCTCGCAGTGTTTTCCATGGCCTGCTGTGATAAGCCACTGGGGTTTCAGTGACTGAATGATCCCGACCCAGAAAGCTGAGAGCAGTGAGGTCATTATTAAACCTCCAGAACAGCCAAAAGACTAATTCATTCACCATCCAGCATCCTCAGTGGCTCAGTCAAACCAGAGACAGGTCTAAAGCAAACAAAAGGACAATCTGAGGTCTCGTCCTTTATGTATTTAAAGTGGATCTTGTTTTTAGTATGTGTTATACAAGACTCTGATCTGGTACTATGCTGCCTCTTTTGTTCAGATTCAATGTGCAGCTGTTTTACTAGCAGGGAGCAGTAACTTAGAAGAATGACATCATTCTGATTGTTATACAACTCAAGAGTTTGGCACCAACTTACAAGCTAGCTTATTAGCATCAGCTATATCATGAGGAGTAACACATGTAACAACAAAAAATCTGGATCTGGAGTTGAAGTGAATAACTTTAAACTGGACGTAAGGTGTTTTCAGATGGCAAGTGGTTGTTGTTGCAGCAACATCACCTGGCAGCATCGGTTATTTTGAGCAATTCAGACGACTACTTTCCACTACCTACCTAAAAGCCTGTAATCTCATCACACAGGTGGATTGTAGCCTGAAACTGGGGAAATGGTTAACAATATGACACAGGGTTATAGCAAGTTTTGCCAACTACTGTCATAAACATTGTTTATTGTCTCAGACCGCAATAATAGGATCTTGAAGCTGATGTTGCTCCAGTACTGTTTCTCAGGTGATAAAATGGTGTAAAATAAGTGTAAGGCATGTAAACTAAAGTTAAAGTTAAATTTTGACCCAATGATGGTGCTGGATGAGAAGTTATGGGATCATAAAAAAGATTTTAGTTCAGCCAGAGGGCAACATGAATGTACAGGCAGTACATATACCACTCAAAACCACAAATGTGTTCCTCATGGTGGTGCTAGAAGAAAAGTCAGGTGATCACCTAAGTGAGTAGGATTCATTGTCTGGGGACCATCTGTACAATTTTTACCAATCCATCAATTAGGAGTTGAGATATTTCTGACTTATTGGTAATCATAAGAGGGAAAGTCAGGGAGAAGGAGGACATCATCAGTTTCTTGGCAGTCCATCCAATAGTACCTGAAACACTTTAAACTTAATCAAACTGTTTGAGCAGCGGATATTGCCATCCCTAGAGCTACTCCACTTGTGTGGCTAAAAACTAGAATGCTGTATACATTATCAGTATCTACAATACATGAAACCTAAAACCTAAAAGGCAGTAATTACATATACACAGAACATAAATACAGTGTTGAGCCAAAAATAGTCAAAAATAATGTGAGGAGATAAGGATGTTGCAATAAAAATATTAAACAGGAATCAGATGTTTTATGTCTGTAGATAGCAACTTAAAATGCCTGAAATGCCCCAGATTCAAAGTACAGCTGAGGTGCAGAGTGTGAAGTGCCTGCAGTGACTATAGCATCACAAATAATGGATGAGACAGGCACAGACAAGTCCCATCAGTGGAAAATCATTTAAACATCTTGAGGAGATGCACAGATCTGGAAGTTTTGTTCATATGTTTACACAACAACTTCAGCCCTTGAGTCAGAACCGTTTGATTGGCTCGCTCAGACCTCTCCAATTATCATACGTTCCTCACTTGCGCCTCGTTATTTGTGGCATTTCCAGTGTGAATCAACTGACTTCCTCTGGGCATGCACGGAAGCTAAAACTTAATCATGCATCATAATAGGGTGCAATTCTCTCTGTTCTCTCTTTACATTTTATGACTGATGAGCGCAGAGCAGTATTTGACAGCATGATGACGGGCGCAGTGTGCCAGGGTAATAAGATGCCGGGTGGTCCCCACCCTCTGCTGTCCCGTGGTAGCTCATTAGTGATCGTTTTCCAATGACTGTCTGGGTTTATTGTAGAATGTTTGATAATATAACTACACTGGATGTTTTAATGAAACAAAGCTTTGAGCCAAAGAATGACATGATACAAAATATAGCCAGAGTGACTTTCTTCTCTGGGTGGCTATAAAATTGGGATGAATGAGGGCTTGTTAGCATGGTTTGCCCTCTGTCAGTCTGAACTCATACAGATACATCAGAGACATACATAATTCTTTTGCTGTGGGAAAGTTTATAGCTAATTTGCTCATATAAACTCTCCTTTTTTTTTCTTTTTTTTTTTTTTACAGCTATTTCATTTTTTCTTTCAGTCTTAACATTGTTTCTGTGGGAAAATGCTGTTTACTGTTTATAGTTTGGATTAGGAAGTTAAGAGTGTTCAATGGCTCAGTTGTGCAGTCATAAAATATGTGTGTGCCTTTCTTGTGTGCATTGCGTGCTTTCTACATGCAGGCACAGTGTGTTTATGTGTGCGCTGGAGCGCTGTGGGGGCAGCCAGACACTGCCATTGACAGAAGAAGAGTGGGCCTCCAAATATTGACGAAGCGTTACGTCAGATTTTCTCAGGGTCAGACCTCACAAAACCCCGGCACTCCTTTAAAAAACCCAAAATAGCCCACGACTGCATTCCTGCCTCACTCTGGAGACGCACACACCAGACATAACAGCGTTTTGACTGTGTACTGAAAGAAAAGGACTGCTAGCGCCTTATCAGTGCAGTGTTTGTCTCGGTGTGAGTGTACAAGAGTTGTACAAGAATTTGTGGAGCAAATATTAACATGGTTACCCACCAGCCATTTCCAAAGAAATGCAATTAAGCCTAATAATTACTCACTCAGTAGTTGGTTAAAATAAACACGTTGGCAAAGCTGCATGCGGCATTTACTGACACTTAAATCTTGTTTATTGTCAGTTGTGTTGCAACAGCAGATATTCTATGTAACTAACATGTCTGCTCAAGCGCTCTGATACTTTCGCTTGTTGCTAACATTTAATGTTATGTAAGTATTATTTACCAAAGGGGAAATCCCATTCACATTATGTGGGATTTTTACAGGCTCTAATACCTTCAACCTGGCATCACAAATTGCAGAGCTCTGTCAATAAAACTTGTAAACACAGCAGCAAATCCACCAGATCCAGCAGATGCCAGCAGTCCAAGATATCAAAGATTCGCTCCCTGATTTTGGTTTAAGGCCCAACTCTGCTCCAAAATCCCCACATTTTCTCCCATCTCATGTTTAGAAATAGTTTTATCCACACCACAATCAATTGTACTTTGGATATATGGAGGGAAAAAAACAACTAATGAGTAAAACATAAAAAAATAACTCTTAGCTTTGCCTGTGTGAGCAGTGCTAATGCTGAATTGGCTACAATAGCTAAAATGTGATAATTGTTTAATTAGAGCTATTTAAGACCTTTAACTTAAGTACAGTAATCATCATGTTGAAAGGAGTGTTTCCAGAAAACTGGCAGAACATAACACACAACAGTGAAGTGAGTGGCAAAAGTTTGGACACATTTAAACTTCTTTTTTTTTTTTTTAACCCTTATCTGGGCAAATTGCCACAACAACTTTTTCAAACATCAACATAAACTGTTAGTTACTATATAGAAAACAACAGAAAGCAACACTTACTTTAAGAACAGTGATGTTCTCATTGTAAGCAGACAAAAACTTATACATGTCCCAAACCATGCACACTACATGCTGAGTGTATAAAGTATGTACTACATTCAAATTATCATCATCTACTGTGTTAGTCATTAGTATAAAAATATCTGCACTAACAGGAACGGTGAGTGTCAATCTAAATGCAACTTTTGGAAGCTGCTGCCCATTAAAATTCACAAATACATCAAAATGTCTTTGGAGCTGTTTCACCACCAGATTTTTCAGCTGTGAGGACCTCCTCAATTTCCTTTGTGCATTTCATTGTAGGAGAATAGTTTCCATTAACAGAACTCTTGAAAACCGACCTTGTTTTGTATACATGCTGTCGCCTTTGAGTGTGTTGTCATTTTTCCACTGTGAAAGCACTACATACTAAAATCCTTCTCAGAATCAGCATGTAGTTGGGTATATAAACAAATACTTTTGATCCCATAGTTTGGGCAGCAAGTCCCAATCAGCGTTTGTGAAACCTCCCTCTTAAGGGTCTCCTCTTTCAAATGTCTGTATCTCCAAGTATATAAATCCATTTGGTAAAAACTCCAGAAATATGGAACAAAACAAGAAGTCACGCATGTTTGTTTCACGTGTGACTGGATGATGTCACCCTGAACTAACACTGTACAAAAATGCTTGGACAAAGTGTTTTAACCTGTCCATTAAGAGTCACACCACATCACAACAACTGTAGGTGTGAGGCACGCTTAAATTCCTCAAAGCTGTGTCACTGTGGTAGGTTGGGATCCAGCAAAACATTTTTCTCTTAATTTTATGAGTCATCTTGGCTGTCAGCACATTATCATGTCTCTGAACTAATCAAAACACTGCAACAAAGCATTGACAAGTAGCAGCAAAAAATCATTAGTCAGGAAGATAAAACCACTGTCTGTGCTCAGTCAGTCAGAGGACAGAGGTTCAGGCTTGTCAGATCATGTCCATTCACAGCTTTGCTCTCTCTCAGATGAAGTACACCGTAACAAACATGTACTCAGAGGAGTTTTCACCCAAAAATCATTAGCAGACTTTCTCTGTCTTTGCTTGTCTTGGATTTCCCTCTTGATTTGGGCGTTTGAAGCTTGTCACATTATGATGTTCCCTGTTGGATGCCCTGCAGGGTCGACATATTTCTGAGATTTAATATCTCCTCCAGCATCTGTGAGATAAAAAGCTATAATGAGGGGTGAAGCAGCTGGGAGATAATCTCTAACACCATCTCTTCGCACGCTGTTTCTCGTTCAGGGCATCACATCTTGGATGTCATCGAACATACTGTACAAATTAGCATCTAAAGGAACTTTTGTGTAATTACTACAGTTAGTAAACAGCTTTATACCATACATGAGTGCCTCCAAAGGGCAGCAAGAGAGTTGGACATCCAGTGAGATATTTACTCTTGACTTGTAAGTTACATTATAGATTTTAAAGTGATATTTTATTGTTGTTTTTCCCAGAAAGCTGGTTAGAATGGACCCTGTTCAAAACTTTCATCATGGAAACAGCTGCAAGGATTTGTGGCCAGAGGGTGGCCATCGCTTGTCATGGTGGCAACCCAAGAACCGGGTAGTGGACTCAGGCTTCTTTCTGAACTTGTAAAAACTGAGAAGCTTTTGTATTATTGTGACACTACAAGGTGTTGCTCCAATTAAATGATATACAATGACTTTTTTGGCCACTTGGGGGCAGCAGAATAAGCTGTAAACACAATCTTGACACATTATCACCTTAGACTAGTTGATGTGGTGAATATAAGCAACATGAATGATGAATGTAAGTCCAATATTCACTCTCCTTTCTGTTTTTGTTTCCTAAAACTCCATCAAAATATCTCTAATATCTCTTTGCTGTGTTGTTTAACTGGTAAGATGGTGAGATATGATCCAGGAAGCCCAGTCTGAGTAACAGATTAATGTGCTCAAAGGTTCATCAGACCGCAAGATGCTCCAGAGCAGTTTGTAATACACAGACGACTCTGGAAAGTTACCATGGTGACAGCTATTTATACAGTGAGTTTATCAGAACTTTCCTGCTGTAAACACTTTAAGTAAGGTTGACGACAGCGGAGATAATGAACCTCAGGTATCCTTGAACATCATCTTGTGATGCTGATGATGACAGGGGTCATCTTTATCTCAGGTGATGCTGCACGCTGCAATTGTAATATGCTGCAGGAAACCCTGTTTATTATCTTTGTGCAAGTTGGAAAATTAATCTGACATGTTAGCAACCAGTGGATGTAGGACTCTTTAAAACCTCTGTGTGTTGTTGTCATATTGTCATGCTGAAGTGCAATCAGTGTCTTATAGATTCAATTATGTGTTATTATGTGTTATTATGTGTTATCTTTTTTATTTGTCAAGACAAGGACAAATATGTAAACTGCCTTGTGAGCAAAGCAATAGGAGTAAAATTTATCAGCTGCCTTGCACCTCTCAGCTGTTGTGCTGTTGAACTAGCTCTGTCAAGGTCAAAGAAAATGGATTCCTGATTGTTCTGATGAAGTTTGTGAAGTACAGATTGTAGGATAGGATATGCAGTTATATCAATTATCATCCCTCGCCTATTTGCCACGTTATTTAGAGCACTTGTGCAAAGTGTTTACCAATCTGGATTAATTTAGATGAAAATGCCTCCTACATAGATGACTGAAGTAAACAACCTCATTCTCCCTTCTCTCAGCAGTAGTAACTGATCTGTAAAACTTTGCCCTTATATTCACTTGTTTCCCTCTAAGTCACTCTGATGGTTATACAGTCATGTCATCTAAAGATTGATTGATTTTGCGTCGTCAGGACTGCGATTCTTAGAAGTTAAAGGAGCCGTTCCGGCCTGGTTCACTTTTATCACTAGAATGTCCTTGGCAATCCTCAGTCATTTCCAGCATCTCACGGCGGAGGTCCTAGAATGAGCAGCTTTGAAAGCATGCCAGCAGAAGGTGGAAAATACTGTTGCGTAACTCCTTGTTTTTCCTTGACCCTTAAAAAATTTAAATTGCGGCATTTCAGATAGAAATTCATACGCCACATTTTGGCTTATCTATGTCTAAGTCCACACGAAGTGAGAGTCCTCTGCAAACAAACAAATGAGCTCAAACACAGATGTCATGATTCACCTCCCAGTTTTTAAGGTTTTGTTTTGAGACGAACTCACACGTGCACACATCATGCAGCTTTGTTTTACGATGAACAGTAAAAAAAAAAAAAAAGGCAAAAGCAGACCAACACATGTTCACCTTTGCAGATTTTTTTTGCTGCCCACTGTCCAGAAAGCCTCACAAAATATTATGTGTTGCACATGTGGATTTTTACATCAATCCATGTACAGTATTTGTGTTTTAGAGATTGTCTGACCTTTGCTGAATTGTTTGAGAGCCCTATCTGTCTTTGCGAATGCTTGAATTTCGGCTTCATCCCCCCTGAGACTGATACTCTTGGGAATAGCCGAGGATCTCCAGCAGATGAAAAGCGTCATGCCCCCGTGGCGATGCTCAGACTGTCTGGCTCTGCCTTTGTCCCTCTGACTCACTGTCATCACACTCATCGAGCCTTTCCCTGATCTGCCGTCCCTCTCCAAGCTTCTGTCTGGAGCCTTGCACAGCTAAGCTTTACTGGGGTTTGACTACATCTGGGTTGTCACCACTCGCCAAAGTAAAATACACTGGAATCCAGGCACTGACTTCCAGTTAACAATCCTCAAAGCTTTCCCACTACTTGAGCCAATAAACAAACAAAAATATGATCAAGAGTTTCATGGACGAGGCCAGAACTTTTCTCTTTAAGTCAAATATGATGCAGAATATTCTGGGGCTTTTATTCTTTTAACACGTCAGTTTTCAAACCATGCTCCCGGAGATCCAGAGGAAACATGAAGTGTAGACAGTGTATAATCTGGGATGTCACGGTTCATGGAAATCTAAGTGAAATCTTGACATTTTTCTAAGATTTTCCACAAAGACTTTTCATCTTGACGCAGCTCTCCTCCATCATCTCGCCATGGTGTTTTGAAGTGGAACTAACTGCCGGCGGCTGAAGCTGCAGTGGAAAAGCAGTGGTGCTGTTTGCAGAAGGACTTTCTCCTTTCTGGTTACAATTAAATAATTTATAATCTGGCCGCTCCTTCGCTGGGTGTCTGGGTTTCTTCTTCCTTTTCCCCTTTGCTCTCACGCCGACCACTGTAAAGTGGATGAGAGTGGATCTGTGTGTGTTCTTTGCCAGGTTGAAAAATTGTTTGTCAACCACACCAGGCCATTTCTAGTCAAAAGTATCTCTTCCAAAGGGATACACTAAAACAATGTACTCAGTGTGGCACAAGCAATGAACTCAGTCATGAAGAGAAGAAGAAACTACAGCCTCCCCCTGCAGCCTCATTCTGCATCTCAATTGCTAGGGCAGTTTCCTCTCGCCAACACTTTTTTCAGTGCAGTTAATTTACTAAATAACTAAGGAATTATTTGTAATAACAGACATAAAAGCAATTGGACCAGAAAATAATAGTGACTGTGTAGTAATGCAAATCCGGATGTGAGTGCAGAAGAAACTATCTGGCTCATATTTGTTTTTCATTCCTGGCTTTGAGTTATACTGACATTTTGTAGGTCTTTGTTGATTAGAAAGACCAAATGTTTTACAGTTGTCTTGGATGCTTTGTTACAGACAGCTTCACACATTCATATCCTGTCAGGAAGGACAGACAAGAGAGGCTTATCTCCTTCTGAAGGATGCAGGAATGTTGGGTTGAGACAGACGAGTCTGGAGCTGACAGTTGTCCTGACTGTGTTTGAAAGCTCCTGCTTCAGACTGAATATCATGCAGATATAGAGGCAGTGGTGTTGCATGCAAAGCCATTGGAAAGGTTGGATGCAAAGACACAGAAAAATGAAACAAAGATGTGTCCAAACTGGTTAGCAGTTTTTTTCAAACTTGATAGAGTTAGTCTTTTTCTTTTTGTTGTCACATTTTCAGCTTGACAAAGGTTATCAGTGAAGAAGAGCATAACACAACTGTCCTCTTAAGCATCATTTCATTATAAGTTACTTTATAGTTACAGTAACTGTGTTACAGTTTACCAACACAGAATTAATGTGTGGGTCTGTTGCACAGCAACTGTTCAAAATGTCTGCCTCAAGAAATATCAGGTAATGGAGACCGCACAGCTCAATGCTGCTGTAGTAAAAGACAAGAAAAATCCCATAATTTTCAATACTAGTTTGATTATAGATGTATCCATTGCAACATTGTGTCAAACACTGTGAAAATAATATATAATAACAGCTTGCAGAGCCAGTAGCAGTCAGCCAGCAGTAAACATGCAAACAGATTAGCCTGCTAGCGGTAGTGCTAGCCCCTTGCAGATTATAAGGACTACACTGACCTTTTGTACCAATGCCTTGCTGGAAATTGTACAAAAGATCAAACTCCCAGAATGTCATTGCAGCCCTTTAGTTTCCCTTCCTTTTGATCCTAAACGTTTCAGGTACATTGCGTCCGTACCTTCAGAGAAAACACTGACTTCATTACCTTAGAAACCAGGCAAACACACCTATTTCCCCATGCTGAGATAATTGGCTGTGGGTTTTTGCTGTATGAAGCCCAAAGCAAGGAAACTGCCACGCTGCTACCCAACATCTGACAGAGTTGGGTTTGTTTGGCGGTGCGGTGGGTGGCCGGGAAGAGCGGACCTGAGCTCTGGAGCATGTGTTCGGATGAGAACACTGCCAAGCAACACAGGCAGGAGATAAGAGCGTATGTGCAGTGTTTAAACAGCGAGTATGAGATCACAAAGAGCACTTAAACCTGCAGTATGCTCTGTTTTGCTTTTCAGTTAATCAGTTTGACTTCAGTTGGGTCTGGTAGCCTGGTCAGTGGTTGTTTTAGTGAGAATGCAAAGGACTGTTTTCTTTTTGGTGATCGTCCGGCAAGGCCACGCAGAAGTTGGCAGCACCCTTAAAATCCTCTCCCTCTCTCTCTCTATCCCCCTCTTTCTTTCTCTTTCTCACCCGTTTGGTCCGGTTTCCACTCACTGCACTTGGCCGCCCCTCACTGACAAGGCGATGGAAAGGTCCACGCGGACAGACTCTTGAGATTGTCAGCGGCTGTCAGAGCGAAAGGAAACAAGCGCTGTTTTATACGTCTCTGGCCCAAACGTGGCTCCACTTACTGTCAGGAGAATTTCCTCAGTGCGCGTGATGAATTCAAGGAGGATCAGTCGACTTGCTCGCGAGGATGGAGGAGGCCCGTCTCGACTGCTGCTACCAAAACAGTTCTCCTCACCCCGGAGAAGAGGGAGATCAAAGGCACGAGGAGAAAGGAGGAGCAGACTACCCTCCCGCTTACTGAGTAAATGCAGGGAGTTCTACAGTATCTCTCTGAAGGGATGATTAGATTGTGGAAGACCCCATCATCTGTGTAAACACAAGTCACCATAGTGACCTGTGAAGAATCCTCTCCACACACCAAGTGTTTTTGCGAGACTCGAGTTCTTTGTCAGATGGTTTGAGAATAGGGATTTTGTAGGCGTTTAGCAGTTTGTTGAACTCGACAGTTAAAGTCCAAAGTGTGTTTTGCTTATTGTTGCTTCCTTCACTGTGCAGAATGATGTATGTGCAGAGTTTGACACTAGAAGGATGTTTCCACATCCATCTCCTGTTTGATTTTTTTACAAGGCTATTGAACTTTTTTAGTGGAAAACTAATATCAGGCACAAATGATTATTTAATGTCTTAAACCATCTCTGGAGGGAGATCTTTAACCTTTGTTGATGACAAGACAATCTGTGCTGTTCAGTTCAGATCAGGTCAGATCAGATCTTAATTGTTCCAGAAAAGGAAACTATTTTCGCAGAAAGGAAAAAAAAAATACAAACATGAATCAAAACACAATAAGACAATTGAAGACATTCAAAGTGCTTGTACTTTGCACACAATTCAGAATAAAATAAAGGGTGAATGATATAAGCAGTCAAAACAGCAACAAGAAGATTTAAGATAAGATATTATAAGCATTATATAGTCTGGGAACCCAGGTGCAGAAAACATAGACAGAAGAACCAGGCAGGAGAATGAGCTGAGCAGAGCAGAATGGATGGTTTGAAGGGGAACGGGGGACGAGAGATGAGGAACATGGGCTGAGGCAGGAGGACAGAGGGAGCAGAGCTGAGCAGGCTGGGGTCTTTGCAGAGGGGGACCCAGACAGAGTGAGTCCAGTGAGGGATTCAGGGGAGGCAGGAGTCAGACCAGGGAGTGCTGCAGAAAGAGGGAGACAAGTATTAGCAAAAGGCTAACAACAGGAATCTGCTGAATAACTAGAATGAGTGTATAACAGAGTCAAAGATCTGGTGGACTGTTGGAGCTAGGTATTTGTGGAAGAGCAGGAGGAGGATGATGATGATGATGATGAGCAGCAGGTGGCCTGACCTGTTGTGTATTTCTTGAAAATATTCCAGGAATTTCCAGCTAAATACCAGAACATTTTAGGAAGGTTTCAAGGAAATTTGCTGAAAAATACGGGATCTGTAAAATAAAATGTTTCGATGCAGTGAGGAGAATGAAAAATGAATTTAGTTGTAAATATCTGTGAAACAATGATTGAAAACAGAAAGAAGGTCGTGGTGATTTTCACTTGTGTTGACAGCGTCTGCCAGGCAGCATGAAGCACATTTGCCGGATTTACTGCACACTCGAGGATGTTTTTGTTGTCCGAACCAAGCCTGATTTCCTTATTATGACCAAAGTCAGATGGCTGGAAAAGAAGCTGACTGAGGCTGTTTGCCGTGTTTGTTCCAGTCTCCATGTCTTTATGTGTTTTATGGGTGTGAAGAATTTGTGTGTGTGTGTGTTTATGTTTGTTGTGGGTGTGCGCTCAAGATCCGAAAACATGATTCAGACCAGTTATTTAGCTCGTTTAATGGGAAAAGCTTTTGACCAAGTGGAATTTATTCGGCTTTGGCATGGTCACTTGTGTTTTACTTTCTGAAACTTTGTCACAAAGCTCAATATTTTAATTAACACAAACTACAGCTTCAGTTGAAGTCAAAACTGGGGAACAATCAATCATCAAGTGAAGCCAAGAAATTCATTTTGCCCCTTAATTCCTGTATGAAACCCTCAGTCATCACCCCAGCTTTATCTCCTGACAGAATTGATTTAAGGTTTGACATGTGTGTGTGTGTTTGTGGCATGTTTCGACGTACACACAGCATAAACAGGAAATGTTGGTTTCTTGCCATGTGGAGATGATTGGCAGAGAAACTGATCCTTCTCGAGCTGACGAGAGCTGCTAACTGTTTAGCAGATATTCAGTCTATAAACACCAAGTTAAATACATAACACTGCGATAATAAATGTCAATGAAGCAGCCAAACAGGCACATCCAAAGTCACAGCAAGAAGCAAAGCATCTTTACTTTTTTCTGTTCTAATAAATTATTTCACAACTTTAAGGAAGTAATATTTCATGACATTCAAACAACTGCATATTCAGTTAAATTTTATACTATACAAGTTTTCTGTGATTGAAACAAAATTAAGTGAAAACAAACAAAGATCATGCAGCGGTTTGACAGCTGTACTTACTGGAACAATTATCCATGAAATATACTGCGTTTTGTTCAAAGAAAGCGAAATAAGCTCCCATGTGAAAAATGTGGTGAAATAAGGATGCAATTTATAATTCTGCTTTGTTTGAAATACAGAGAACTGAATAATCATCATTAAACACTGATGGCTCCCATGACTAAACAAAGAAAATAGCTCAGTGCAGGAAAAGTCAAACATCATCAGCAGAACCCTGACAACAAGGAGAGAGGTAACAGTGCTAATCACAGTGTGACTGAAATGATACAATGGAAATGCGAAGTACAGCAATGAACACTTGGAACCAAATCGGATACTTTAATCTAACTTGAAACCACAGCTGCTTAAAGCTGCTCTTAACAATGTGTTAAATGATGTATTATGTGAAAGTGGGCACCTGATGGTGATGAATTATCACCTGACTCTATGGTTCTCCTCAGATCTACTGAATGTTTTAGCATCTTTCAGCCCATTGTTTTGTTTTTTGGCCTGTAATCTCACTGTTTCAGTTCACTCTGAGCAAACAACAAACAACAAACAACAAAAAAGTGATTAGCTGGTGAACATAGTGGAGCATTTAACAGCTTACGAGGCAGATTTCCATCAGGACACTGTGGAAACAAAACCAGAGCTAAAAGAGAGTGAACATTGGACTTGTGTTCATCAGGTAGCCAAGAACACAACTCCAAATAAATGCTAAGGTTGCTAATTGAGCAACTGTTACTAAAATGTTCACCATATCAACTTCAGTTGCTGATAATGTGTCAATATTGTATTCACAGCTTGTTGCTCTGTCTCCAAGTGGTCTAAAAAATCAATTAATGTAGATTTAACTTGACTTATATATGTACTTTTTGTTCCATGGAGCGAGTTCAGGCCACCCATTCACCTGCCCACCCTTCAGAGCTTGGCTTTCCAGTTGCAATCAACATTCACATTAAATATGACTATGAACAAAGGATTCCTGAGAAAGAGCACTGCTCCAGTGAAACTTGATTAGAAAAATATAAAATATACAGTTTAAAAAACACATGTTTACAAACCATGTTTTCAGTGGTACTGACTGCATATTAAAAGATATGAGAGCTACTACAGTCATTAACAGTATTAATTTATCATTAAAGGGTCTAACACTGTGTGTCATTATTTGTTATTAGGATGGATTTAGAGAGACATTCTTATGTTGAAGGAACATAAATATTATTTATGTTCCTTGTAAATATAGTTCTTGCTTTTCGCTCTTTTCTTTTACTATAACTGTCCTTTAGCACCAATATACCAAGACAAATTCCTTGTATGTGCAAACTTACTTGGCAATAAAGTCTGATTCTGATTCTGATTGAAGGTTTTTCCTCTGAAAAAAAAACAAAAAAAAAAACACTAGTTAGCTGGCTGGCTTTGGTTGCTCTGATCATTAATTTGATTACCATTCACACCTCTGCCAGTTGTAAAATGAGCTTCGTCTGTGTTTATATAACAAGTTCATCTGTAGCTTTCCTTCGAGGACGACCTTGGCATTTATTTCAGACAAGGGCAGCTGCATGTGGAGGTTTTTGTGTGGAAATGTGTTGCAATAGCTCTGCAGTAGTGATTATAGGATCTGGAGAAAACATGGTATTTTTTAATTTTCTGTGTGGTACTGAATACTAATACAATTGTGTTTTTTAACTGTGGTTGAGTTATATAAATTGTAGTGGCTCAAAGAAATAAGCCAAAGGGACCTTTTTCCAAGAGTTCTCATCTTATTGCATTACATTTAAATGTCATTTTATTTGAGTCAGGCAGAAATGGAAATGATTTCCTCTTTTACTATGTGTGTTTTCCTTCCATTTGCTTTCTCCAAATGATATTAGGAGATCCAGTGCATGAAGCCAAGCTTCTGCATTAGGTCTCTAACTTTGTGGATAGCTTGATAAAACATTGATGCTATATTAATGGATGAATTATGAGACAAAGGACCCCTGGAAACAAGTAACACCCAGATTAAACAAGCAACATTTATAGTCATTTTGTCTGGCTGTCACAGTTTGATGTCTTTGTGGTCATTTTGTGTCTCTCTGTAGGTGTTTGATTGACTTTCCAACAAGCAATATTAAATGTCACTTCATACAGAAGCCTTGGTCCAGGCCCCCCCCCCCAACCTGTTGGGCCCCTTCTGTCCACACTGTATAATTGGACTTGACTGTTTTAAATTCAGATGTATGTCAGAGGAGCTCAATTAATGATTACTGGGTTCACCTTTTGACCTCTAATTTTCTTTCTAAATACAGTTTATCTTTGTGTATCTGTATGTTGGTGTGAGAACACTTGCTCTCAACACAGGAGTTGCTTCTATTCACAGGGTCCCCAGTGTATTTCCTGGTATGTATGGCTGGCTCAGCTCAAAGCCAACATCCCCCAGACAGAGTGATGTCACTGATTAGTCTGTTAATCAGTGTTCAGACCATTTGATCCTCCTGTGAGGTTTTTCCAAGGCTGAGGCATTCATATCTCCGACTGGAGCTTTGTGTTTTTCTTCTTCTTCTTGAACTCCTTGATAAGGAAACCCAAGAGACGCTGCACTTACCGGTGTTTGTTGTTCTCTGTTATTGGGGCTATAACTGAGTATTTCCAATATGGATAAATATCTACCTCTTAAGACCATCACAACAGTCAAACCCCATCCAAGTCCAAGGACACATCTTCAAATTTCTTGTGTCCAATCAACAGTCCATGGCCCAAGATATGTGCAGTATCATATAAGGCTTAATTTTCTGTTGATAAACTTATAAATTCAGTTGTACTCTGTCTAACTAACTAACAGCTCAAAACCCAGTAGCTCTTCATGTTTTAGAGGGTTGAGCAGCAAATGTTTGGCATTTGTGCTTGATAAATGACATAGTATGTTACTGTCTATGCGTCGTAAATTCAATATCATCTCATTTTTCTCATTCATAAGAAATAGAAAATCGTGTAAGCCCTGCTTCTTTATCATGCAAGAAAGAAATCAGTTAACATGTTATTGTGCTTTTTGTGATGGCTACTGTGAAGTACAGAGATGACAACTCAACACAGGAGGACATCTGGGTATGTGCAGAACACATTAATGGGAAAAAGTATCATGAAAGTATGAAGCCACAGAAACCGCAGGGTCTGAATGGAGACTTTATAGACGAGCATATAAAATGTGTCTAATGTGTTAGATGCATTGGAGCAGACTGTCAGCCGATTGCATTTATTACAGGCTCACTTGCAGAATCAGCACATCTGACTTCCCAGTTACACTGAGGCAAAGCGACACCGAGATGTTCCCCTAACATTACGTCCAAAATGCTGTAATTCATATAACAGCCAGTAGCCTAGTGTTGTAACATTTCATAGAGCCAATTCTGGCAATTCAGACCGCAAGTGGAGAAAGCAGCACCGTGTTTCTCTCCTCCTTTCCAGTCTAGTTTATCATCTTACAACCCTTCCGTTATGAGATGATCTTGTGACGCCTTCAGGGTGGTCCGACCCCCAGGTTGGGAACCTCTGCACCATTACAATATTCTGCATTTTTCTGGACCCCCCTCATATTCTGTCGCTGATAGCGCAAGAGCTGTGCTTCATATCATTCTCTGCAGACAAAATTTCAAAAGCAGCAAATGTCTTTGTAGTTTAAAATAAAAAATAATGCAAGTCATTCAATAAATTGTGGGTGATGAAGAGGCAACAGTCTGAGTAATGGCATTTATGCACAGTGTCAGCATATCATATTGGAGCCCTAGGGCTGATACAAAAACTCTCCAATGGTTACCCTTGAGAATGACGAGCAGTAGCCAGGGAGTTGCAGATCCCTTCTACACCTCATACTGTATGAGAACAGTTGTGGTGTATGTGTACCATCATGTAACATGGTGCTGATTCTGGGGAATTCACACTCTGAAGTGAAAAAAATGGTGGCGTGGTCTTTTAAATGACCCATGTACCAGTGCCTCTGTATAATCCCACTCCTGTGCCCACAAAAACAAGCACAGGAAAGTCTAATTCTGTTTAGTAGTAAACAAAATGTAGGATCGTGTTTTAACTTGGCGTCAGGAAAGGTCAGATTCCAGGCCCACTGACCTGTGAGCGCCCGCTGCCAGCTGCTAATCAGCCCCGGCCGAACCAGCTCACGGCAGATTCGAGGGCCAGCACATCAGCGGCGATGGGAAGCGAGGTTTCCACCACGTTCTGTCTAAACGCTTTCAGATGAAAAAGTCCCTGACGTAGGCAGGCTTGAGCAAACGCCAATTAGGCTGTATTCATGGCTCATGAGCGTTTTCCATCTGCCTTGAGTCGGCCACTCTGAGAGTTCAAATTCTTTATCTTCTGACAGGTTTTTTTTTTTTAGAGGAAAATTCCCACCCACAGTGAGTTTGTTGAGGTTTTCTGTTGACCCCATGTGAAATAAAGCTTTTGTTTTGGGCTGAATGTGTGGACTATCAGGATTGGAATGATAAATGATAAATATTCTTCGGTCCTTTTTGTTTCCACAAACAAATCAAGTCTTGAATATGGTCTGAGTTGTTGTTTATCAGTCTTGAGAAAGTACATCTTGTGTCTCTTGAACATTTTAATTAAGTCAATCAAATAGCAACTGTGATAGATTATAGAGGAAGGAAGCATGGTTAGAGCCTTGGACAGATTATTTGTGTTCTTGTGACTCAGCATGATTCTTGGAGCCTAAAGATGTATGCAGATTGTCGGGTTTTTGCATGGTAATTTTACATGTCTTCTGCCACGTCAGTGATTAGTGTTGACAGGATAATTAGTAATAATTGGGATCATCACTCAGGGTACTCTCACTTCAAAACAAAAACAGTCTGTTCCGAAACAACACAGGGAGTGTGGAGAGCAGCAGCAAGGATCGCTGCCAGAGGGAACAATAGTCACTTTGTGTTTCTGGTTTAGCCTACCCAGCCTCACTGTGTTCCTGTGATCACCTCCTGTTTGTGGGCATTCCTAGCATACTGCAAGTCTGAACTTGACAGGACAGGACATTGGGATTACACAAGAGTTTGCATAATATATCTTTTTGATATTAACGTTGAATGAAGTGGGTGCTGACAATCAGGACGCTGAAATTACCCTGTCCATCTTAAAATGCTAGTCAACAGAGAAAAACAATTGGCTAATGACATCTAGAAATGTTTAGATAGAAATCCTATCGCTTCTTTCTTTTACTGAGGTTAGCATGCTAACTAGCTAGCCCCGGATCATTGATCTTGTACCACTAGTAACTCATTGGGGCATCCTGTTTGTTTTCTCTTATCTTGTAAACGCAGTGATGGCTGAAGCTCTTAGTAAGTAAACAGCTGATAATGCTAATGTTGGCTATGTAGCGATAGCAAAAGCTTGCATACAGGGCTTGTATTTTAAGCATTATGCATCATTATGTAGCTGCAGTCAAGGAGGAAGCTCATCCTATCTGAGGAGGAAAACATGAGAGCACAGATATCACATATGCACAGTAATTACAAGGGGGAAATATCAACCTGATACAGTATATCGGAAAAACAAAACAAAACAAAAAAAAGCCTCTGTCTGGCCCGGCTGTGACATAACTGATGTCTTCCTCTCAGAGGATGACACTGACACTGCTCTCATTCCTCAGCACAGCTAACTGGATGTTTGGAAAACCCCTCCTGCCCATATAAGGACAGAGCCAGCTGCCAAAAAAAGGAGCTGTCCATTTTCCCATGGAGGTCGCTCAGCTGAGACGGCATTCACCCAGAGGAACTTGAATGACCCCCGCTGTCTTTGTCTTTGTTGCAGCAGAGGATGACTGTGCTGTTTTCTTTACACTGTAACAGAGTTGTACAGTCTTACTGTAATTTAGCTGGAGCTGTTTGGAGTGAAATTAGGTGATGACAAGGACAGAGATGGAGGGAAAGATGTCTATTCTATTTTTAGCAACAGCCCTACTGCATGTTGGTCTGTTGGGTGGTCCACCACTGTGGTTCAGACTGACATTTTGCAACACCTTCTGGGTGGATTGTCGTGACATTTTGTACAGATATTCATCCCCAGATTCCCAGAGGATGAATCCTACTTATTTTTATGATGGCCTGTCATGTTTGCCACAAATTTAAATTTTCTCAATTACGTTGGTTTATGACAACAGCAACAGAGAACATTTCACCTGCTGTTGTATAAAGAAATCACTATTATCACCATTGAAAATAAGCTGGGATTTTGCAAAACTGTTGCCTTTTCTCTGTGTTTTGTGACAAATCAAATCTCACTCGAATCTAACTTTTCCCAAGCTATTCTACTTGGAGCTGGAGTGATTTTCAACATTTCAGTTGACAGGGTAGTTAAAACTCTGGGTCTTGCAGCCCCACTACAGTTTCTCTCCCTTTAGCAATGACTCAGTCCATAAAACACTCAGGAGCCAATTTCTGTGTAACACAAACCCTCATATATTTACTGTTTGAGGTTAACCTGCCAAACTGGATGTACAATATACATACAGTATGTACAGTAAGTCCAAACTCAGCAGGAATCACACCAAAGCTGCCATTAATGTAAACACTGTGTAGAGCTGAAGTTTATGATGAATAATAATTGTGTTTATTCACATGCATCAGGCGTCTTCTCGGGAAACTCATAAAATGTGTGGCTGCCTTATTTGGCTTCATGCTCTCAGGTTAGTGGGTTTCTGTTGACAGTAAGTGCCGACGTACGACCGAGATAAAGTTTAACAAAGCTGAGAAAACACGTGGTCGCAGGTGAACCCCACGCGGCGTTTGTCCACCATGTCACTGTTTCTGTTTCAGCGGGGGTTCACATTCCTGACTGCTGATTCAGACACAAGAATTGATACTCGAAACAGTTATTTCCACACTGGCACGCAGCGTGTCATATTTGGCATGAGCAGTATTTTCCCTGTGATACAGCAGTCAAACAATGCTACCTCAGGCGTGTAACCAGCTTAACTCTTGGGAAATGATTACACTGATGGCTGTCTGGAACTCTCTTTTTACTGTTTTACTCTCATGTCTGTAAACGAAATGATTCCTATTAACGAAAGCATCGAAATCTGACCACTCACATGCTTGGTTGAAGAGACACATGCAGCCAAATCCAAGATAAATCTATGGAAAACTGACTTTCAAGTCCAGATAATTGCTTTACTGATTTTATTTTCTTGTAATATTCAGCGAGTTGGACTGAGATCAGAACTACAATATAAATGAATTCACTGTTTGCTTTCCTGGAATACCATATTAATACCTTTCTGGGAAAAGGCACTTTATCATTCACAGCCACATCACATCCAAATGAATTGAAACAGTCACTTAGGATTCTGGTCTTTGGATTCATTTGGCAAATGACAGTGTCCCAGTGTGCAGGCCTCTTGGCCTCTGATATAACATTTAAAGCAACATTATGCAACTATTTTACCTTAAATTAACTGCTTCAGAATCATTTTGATGGTACAGTGACTTGTAATAGGGAGAACGGTGCCTCATTTCATCATTATTCCCACTTGCCTGAATGCCTCCTAACTTGGGTTGATCGGGAACAATCTCCTAACGATCTAAAAATAAAACATTAAAAAGTCATTTAAAAGACAATACAAACAGAAACAAAAGCAAAAACAGGCAAATATATAGTTAAAGAATAAAAAAGAGGTTACTTAGTAAACCTGTCTCTGATGACCTGAGGGGTCTGGATGCTTCATAACGCTCAGTTAAATCAGAGATGTATTAGGCCTGAGACCATTTGCTGCCTTATATTTTAAAACCTCTCTTATATGACACACATGAAGCCAATGCAGTGATTTAAGGACCATTGTAATGTGCTCCACTTTCTAGGAACTAGAGACTTTGTTTCAGAGAAAGAAAAATACACCAGAACCAAACAAAAACAGCCCAAGACCACTTCAGTCTTATTTTTTTTAGCAGTTTGAATTATGAGGAGATTTTTCATTTACAAGCAGTAGTCGAAAGCAGCACAAGAAACAGCGTTGTGTCTGATCCTCATGCTTATCAGAGCCACGTGATGTACCCTCCTCTGCAGGTTCACTCTTGCACCGTACACGTACATAAAACGTGCAGTGATTTACAGTCTCCCTGTGGCTATCACTATCCTTGTCTGTGGCTGCCCGGAGGTCCATCCACTGCAGGTAAATTCCAGGAAACCGGGAGTCTATATGAGCTCCATATTGGTTTTTATTAGCAGTAAAGCCTTTAACAGTCCTCCCAGACAGACCACTGCTTTAGCAGATCCTCTAGTCTATTTAAGTCAGGAAATAAAATGGTGGACTGATGACGGAGACACACAGTGTGACTTTGATGACGCTCTTATGGATTTCGATGAGGGTGAAGAGTTTGTAAATGTGGACTGACTGCCAGGTAAACATATAATACATGACTGTGAGATGATGAGATAATGTCATCTTCAGTATGTGGCCCACTTTAGCATGACGCCAGCGAGGTTCATGAGAAAGATTCAAATAAAACCTTTTGAAAAGGTGGTTTTGGAACACCATTGGCCTTAGTTACACCACGTGAGACATAGCCAGGGCATTTTATTTGACAAATAACATATAAAACCACCAAATCTGGCTAATTTAATGCCAGACTAATGCTTTAATGGCAACTTTTGGGAACATTTTAGTGAGAAGATTTCTGAAGCCAAGCTGGATTTTTAGTTTCATACCTCACATCACTAGTTTCACAACTCCGTAGAGGAGTGCTCCTCACCCCTGCTAAGTGATCCGTCATCTCATTTACAAATCAGAGTAAGTATTTTTGGTCATAAAGGGACCCTCATGCAGTTTAAGCTTGCCCACTCAACTCCACCCGGCCCCTCTCAGCCCTGACAGCCTTTTTCCTTTCCACCATGGGCAGGGTCACCTACAGTGCCTCCCGTGTTCTCTGCCCTTTGAAGCAATATTTTGATGGGGAACAGGGTGTTTTCCGTGTGTTAAACATTTCAAAGCCAGGGTGGCAGAGGCGATCAAAGCAATATCTGTTGGCACATGACTCCTGCTCCCTCCAATTTCTCTCGTAAAGCGTTGTAAACCTGAGAGGAAGATGTTTTGGTCAGACACGTAATACCTTTCTTCCGCCTTCGTTTTCAGTGGCTGTAGCCTGATCCAATGTTGATGAGACAATGGTGGTGACACCTACTCGCCCTGCTGCTGTCTTTTGATAGTAAAGTCAGGGCTTTCCTGAGGAATCTGACCAGGCAGGGTTGTCTATCCTTGTCTTTGAACACGCAGCAGGTTCCCATTTGGAAGACTTGGGGGGAAACAAGTGGGTGTTGGGAAGAGGGAGAGCCCTTAACTTTATGAGGCCCACTCCTCATCCTATTGTTTTAAGAAGACAGAGAGTAGTGGGGTATAATTTAGGACATGCAGAGGCAGAACAGATGCATGGAAATCCTCAAGCCTAAAGATGTTTGAACCCTGACATGTGGGTGGGGGGTGGTGGTGGGAAGAATTCATTGCTCAAAGAGAGATACAGGGAGGATCACTGCAGATTGGCTTTTATAGTTGAGGAGGATGTCATGAGCGCACACTTCATAAATTCTCTGCGGAGATAAAGTATGCAAACCACCAGAGTCCCTGCATTTATCTCCATCTCAACATCCTAATATCTCTTTTTATCTAGAAATATGTGAAAGATATACACTTAGACCATGATTTAGGAGTCATTTTTCTACCATTGTCAAGCCCTGGGGATGTCTATTTAGATTTTAATGCACTGATGTAGTCCTGTACTCCCATAACTTTAAAGAAATAGTTAGACATTTTTGGAAATAAGTTTATTTGCGTTACATGAGTTGGATAAGAGGATGTCTGTACTCGTAGTTCAGCATAGAGACCAAGAAAAGGATGAAAACAACTAATCTGGCTCTGTCCAAAGCTAACAAAATCTGCCTAAAGCTCACTAATTATGCTTTTTACATCTAGTTTGTTCAAGCTATAAAACAACTGAATAGATCTGTAAAAAAGACTCTCTGGCAACCTCACATTGATACCAAAAGTCAATCTTGTCTAACTCTTAGTAAGAAAGATAATAATAATAATATTTTTCAGAATGTCCAAAATTTCCTTTGAATTTTCTTTCTCCTTTTTGCCACTTGGGGGCACCAGAACAAGCACAAGTTGCAAACATAACAATGACCTATTACCTCCTTATAAAGTCTGTATGATTAATATGCTAGCAAACAGTTGTAGTATTTCTGGCCATCTGATAAATATTTGTTCCCTTTTTAAAAGCTCTGTTTTGGCTTCTACCAATTCCTAAGGGAAATATCTGGCTCTTAAGCTGATAAATGCTCCACTATGCTCACCAGCTAGATGCTAAGTGTGTCCATCTGCAATGCTGGGCAGGTAGCATACAGAGCCTTTTCATTGCAAACAGCTGGATGGAAATGAAACTGATGACAGCAGTGAGAGTGAACCAAACAGTAAAACTTGAGAGCTGTAAATGTAAAACAATGAGCTGAAAGATGCTAAAACGCCTTGTTGAGCTGAGGGAACTGCAGAGTTGGGTCGTAATACAGCTTTAAGTCTTTTTTAGTTGTATTATAGTTTTAATTATAAACAATACTGGTTTACATATTGGATTTACTGTTTAGACAATTGTTCAACCTCCAAAGAAACTCTGTACAGCTGTGTGCTTTCAGAGGATCTTGTAATTTTACTTCCAATTTTCCAATCACAGTTCAAACCACAGCTTTTATGTAATCTAAACATCAACATTTTTGTACCTTTTCCGAAATGCATTCATTCTTAAAAGCCCCCATAAACTGCCTCGCAAATGTGTTCAGCTTTCACGTGTCACCTTTGACCCTGCAAATGAGATGATAATGAGGGAAAGTCTGCTCTTCTCCGCTGTTGGACGACACATCCTCCATCAACAGAATCCCACAAGGACGGGTAGAAAACGTTCTCCAAAAAGGAGAGAGCCTCCAGGACGAGCAAAGTCTCCTCACACAAAAACACTTTTTGAGTGTGAGAGTGAAAACAACTGGTGAAAGAAGGCTTAGTTTTGTCAGCCTTGCTGCATATGATAGAGGTTATCCACCGCTCCTCCCTCAGCAATAATTACCATCAATAAGAAATTGATGAATAGACTCCAGATGTTGAATTAAACATTCCCAGCCTTCCCTGTGTGTTCGATTCACATGCAGGATTTTGCTGTTTTGCAACCTCTCATTGTCATCCCCATTCACCGTCTCCTCCGCACAGGGACGCACGTCGTGCTCCTGCTTAGTCATAACAGAAGATCAGATGATGCTGCGTGAATTAGACCAATAACACATGGAGTCTGACATTTGGTGAAATTAGATGCTAGAGTGAAGTCAACACATTGGCCTTCTACTGCCTGAACAAAAAGACCAAGGTGGAAAATGTTTTACAAACTGGTTAGGATCTTTCTGTGCTACTTGTATATTATACCATTTAAGTATAAGAGAAGTTGAAAATCCTTTACGAGCAAGAGGCTGTAACTAGAGAATTTTAATTAAAAAAAAAAGTTGTGAACGACTGACTTGAGTAATGAATTAAATGTGGTCTACAGTGAGCACTTGATGTATCTACTGTGCTGACTCATTCATGTACAGTGCATCAATCCAGACAGTATGTGTACCTTTTCATTGCTCCAAACCACCTAAGTGAAACTTTCTAAGTCTGAAATGTGGCTTGTTTGTATTTAGCATCCTGTCGATAAGGACAGAACGATCGTTGTGAAACGTGAAAACCTGCTTTGCGATCTTGACTGGAAATAGATGTTTACTTAAAACAGTTGCTGAAGGTTAGCAAAATACTTTCCACGAGCAGCAAAGAGAGGGTCCTGTCCATCTGAGCGGGAACGATACTGAGCCTGTGAGAGCGGATTTAACTTCCCAACACTGGGCCTGTGGAGGACAGAGATGATAGTGTGTGAATGAGGTTGATGCTGAAAAACATCTTACAGGCATCTCTCTCTAGTCTTAGATCCTATTATATACAATATAATAAGGCATTCATATACATACCTGTGTACATTAATTAACTCTGGCCAACAAGCAAAAATTAGTTTTTTAATTTCAAATGACTTGAGTGAAATGAAAACCTCCACAAAATTATAAATTCAACCCCTTTATCTGGCCCTGAGGGGACACACAGATTGTCCTATTGTATGTATGTATGGGATAATCCACAGAGCCATACAGTTATTGAAAAGTAATGCATGACATGGAGGCCAAGAGCAGGTTAGCCTACATCATTTTATATGGCCGCAGTGTTTTTAGTGGATTATCCCACTTATACAAGGGCCACCTGCCAGCAAACGATCATGCAATATAATACATACTGTGTTATTTCTTAATATTTGGAGGGAATACATTCTTTACATTGAAATGTCGTCAACCTTATAATGAATATTTCTTTATTGCTCAAGAGCCTAATAAGAGCAGAAATGAGTACCCTTCCAGCTATGAGTATTAATTTACAACAGTAATCTGAAAATAATTAATATCCTCCAGCAAATCAGAGCAGAATCCATCCACGGACATGATGGACACCAAAGTCTTCCATGTGCCCTAGTGGGATGTAGACTCCATGCTGATGTTACAGAGGGCAGTATATACGTATATGGTTTTGCCTTTTTATTAAAAAAGTGTCAGTCTTTCTTTGGTTAATCTCAGTCATCTGCTATCATTCAGCATCCTCTGAGCCCGCATCAGGGAGTTGCATCTGACACATGGATGATTTCAGTGTCTTTTACTGGGTAAGCAGACTGTTGGACTTTTTCTTTTCCCTTGAGCTAAGTGTCTTTCTCAGGTAGCCAAGGGGGGGAAGAGCAGAGAGTACCTCCCCTCATGGTGGTGTGTTTGGTTTTCCCTCACTTTCCAAACCACTTCATTGGCACTTTTCACACGATGTAGAGTCAATCACAGAGTTTATTTATTTAATAACAGCCATTTTTGACCAAATAGTTCCATGCTGAATGAACTCATGAGATCTGAAATTAGGAGCTAAAAGTCCCTTTCATGATTTCCTGTTTGTGTTTCTACCACCATGACAAGAAATTACTCTGATAAAGGGTCTAAAAATAACCAGTGTTTGAAATGTAGTTTTCACAGGAAGTACACTGAGTTATTCTGCTCTAAGTATTCACTATTGCATATGTTTGAAAGGAGTCATGCAGAGGTGAAAAAGATTGAAAACTCCAGAACATATGTCTTCAAGGTAGACAGTTTGCTTAAGGTCATTTATTTTTGCTTTAGTGTGTAACCACAATGAGCAAAAAGCTATTTAGACATTCCCGGAAATGTCCATACCTGATATCAGCAACACAAAGTATTTGTATAATCTCTGAATGAAGCTGAACACAAATCCTTTTGGCAACAGGAGCTAAGGCTCAGGAGATAAATTTAGACAGTGGTTTGTCCAGGCAGTATACAAGTAAAGGTTCATGTTCATCTGTGGAAATGAGCTGTAAGTGTTAGTTCAAAAAGCCTGAGGAAAAGTACCTAACCTCACATGGGCAAATGAAGGTGTTTTGAGTTTGTTTTTTTCCGCGGTTGCCGACTGCTCTTCTGTTGCTTTTGTGGGAAAAACAGGGAGAGAAACAGTGAGTGATAAAGGAGAGCTGGAAGTCAGCGTGAGACGAAAATGAAACAGAGGAGCCAAAAAGAAAATGATAAAGACAGAGAGAGAGTGGGGAGAGTCAAGAAACAACTATTTTTTATTTCGTAAGAGAGCTGTCAGTGCGGCCTGTAGTTGAGTCCTGCCTCAGCCAACCAAAGTATGTTTGGCTTTACACAAAGTATCTCTAAAACTAATAAATCAATCATCCTCTTTCACACTTTTGTTATGATACATCAGTGCTGTTTCCCTCTCCAGGTACAGTGAGTGTGCAACTTTTCTGTTGCAGCTAACCAAACTAAACACAACCTCCCTGTATTCTGGTTTATTTGGCTTTGCAGCCATCAACTCAGCACCCACATCCAGCAGCAGTTCCTGTGCACTCTGCCAGCAGCCGACAGCCAGAGACATGCGTTCGTACAGTACTGTAGGTCCGGATGCTTGGCTCGGGCCTGAAAACCCCTCTGTGTCAGGACTACCTTCGTCGAATTTCAAATTCACCCCCCCAGATCCCTCACCCAGAACCGGATCAGAACCTCTCTGTGGAGCCATAACGGTAGAGCATGCGATGTTACCTATGGGAGGTCTTCCTGGGTGTTGGATCAGCACTGGGAAAGCAAGAGGCAAATTGAATTTCCATATGGATATGTGAGGTTTGACCTGCTTCCTGTGAGTGGCCTCACAGAAGTTCTCATTCACCATTTTGGAGGTTGAGCTGCGGTAAACAAGTCTCCCGGCACAAACAGATCCTTTCAACAAGATGTATCACTGGTCCTGTCCTCTCCCATTATCATCCCCTGATACTTTAAACAAATTGGCTTGCACTCATCTGAAAGCATTTTTACTGGCTGAGATATGGTTTACTGTCCCTTATGTTTACAGACTTGACTTGTCTGCCATATTTCCATCTCACTCGTCATCTCTCTCTTCACTTCCTGCCTCCCACATTGGTCAGCAGTCACTTTTTTGGCTACTGTGTCATAGTTATTTCTTGCCACTGTGAAGGCAGCAGCCAGTTTTACAGATAAGTGATGTTTTCTGTGTTCACAGCCCGGGGCATGCTGAAGCTATCGACTTGAGTATTTTTCCTGTCGGGAAAATCAATAAAAGATGATAATGTTATGATGCGGAGCGATGCAACCGTTTGATCCTGTGGCCTGAAACAGAGTGAGTCAGATGTTGTGACATGTCTTAAGGCCCCATATTTTACACTTTTCCAGTGTTTTATTTGAAGTTTTCATATCCAAAAGAAAATATATTTATGGTTTTAAATGCCAAAAACCATCTCGATATAGTTTTATATCTTCTCTCTCACGCGTCACTCTGGAGGTCCAGCAAGAACAGGGCATTTTTTGTCTGTCTCTGAGCCTCTCTTCTAATTGGCTTACTGTTTTCTGAGTGATGCACAGCCAGGCCAACCACAGGTAACAGATACTGTTGCTCAGTAAAACTTACAGGTAAATGCAAATGGCCACGGCCACTGCTGAGAAAAAAGCAGTCTGTGCCAAAATGGGCCGAACAGACGGTCAAATCACTAAAACGCTCGGGTATTTCAGAAAAATGAAAGTAGGCCACTGATCTCTGATATCACTATCTTTGGGAAGGCTGTGCAATGATATGTTGGCCTTGACATGTTTCTGTCTCTGTACGTCTCTCCACGGATTGAGTGTTTGGATACTTCCGTAGTATTTATATAGCACCAAGACATGCTTTATAATTAAAAAAAAAGACATGGAAATCACATGTTCTTTAATCCAGTACAGTGTGCTTGATTAGCAGAGTTAAAACAAAAGCACAGAACTACATGCATGTTTCATGGCAGAGAAGAAACTTAAATATTGTAAAGAAAAATATTTCTCATCAATATGAATCATAGGCAATATATTGGTCCAAGCATTACTGTATAAGCTGCATCATTAGCACACTGACCACAGTGGTTATGAATGAGTCATTGAAACCTATGATGTAAGGCCTGGCTCTGATATATTGTATACACTGGATAGTTTGTACCCAAATTTGCTACCACTGCATCCTGGGAAAACATGCAATCTAGTCAGTCTCTCAGACCTTCTCTTCACAGTCTGTAGCACGTTTTTAGTTACAGTTTGTACAACTTGCATTAAATCAAACTTCATTTTTGATTCTGTTTTTGGTTGGCAGTTTTTGCCATTCCATTGTTCTCAAACTCTGTAATTACCTCTCTGTACAGTAGTTTTCATTGGTATTGGCCAAGTCTGACATTCCCATGCAGAATTCTAATTGGGCTCACACGAAATTAAGCAGTATTGACAATACGCATTGTTTTTTATTCACTCTCCTGCAGCAGTATCAGAGCTGAATACTGCTAATGCAAACCCAATTTAGCTTAATCCTTAATCCATGGTTAGCTTTTACAATGGTTGTTCACACCTCTAATTCAAGGTTACCAGTTCCTTTTATTGTGCCTCGCTGTTGTATGGAAAACTACTCACACACGTGCAGCATGAAATTGGGTCACAGTTGAAATTATTTTTGACTGATTTTATTTTAAAAATGTGAGTTTGTTTGGTGGCACTGTATAAATTACACCAGCTTCCAGCCTTTAAATGTGCAGAGCATCTGGTGATTTTCTTACACTGTAACTTAAGTCGCAGTTTAATTATTTCAGTGTTGGAATTTCCACGAGTCAGAAGACCACACACACAAAAGCTGCCTGGAGAAAGTAGATTTCGTCCACTAGTTCCTTCACATTTTAGCTGTGAATTTATCATTTAAATTTCTTTCCAGACCATTTGATCTGGACTTTCTCCATCTCTCCTTTAAAGTGGAGCATCAAAAACTCTAGATTCCAAATGTTGGACAGAGTTTTCGGTCACAAGTCCATCAACCGCCGGCTGGTGAGGAATTTCTGTTCCAAAACAGAAGAAAGCCCTGGAAAGTCCATTTTGAAATCCCAAAAACTCACAACCTGGTAAAGCACTTGTTATGAGTCATTGATATTGATCAACAACCCCGTTAAACATCCGCAGAAATATTGTGGTCATTTTGAGTTATGGGGCAATGAAACATATTTCTCCTTCCAGCAATCCATAATTGTGATTCAAATCAGTATCATCACACTCGTCAGGTCTGTTGAAAATGATCTGTGTGTATTAAATAGCTATCAAAAGAGCAGTTCGAGTGGTAGCCAAATTACCAAATCTTTATAAAATGTATGTGTGTTTTAGACATTTTATTCTTTGACTTGCTCTCTCTTCAAAGTGCAGAAGATTTAGAGCTGAGAGAATGACTGAAAGTGACTTCATGCATGCGGGGCTTCGCCAGATAAAATAAATCACAGTCATCTCATACTTTGTCTTCGCAGCGGCTCTGATGAAGATGCATTGATCTCCAGAGGATGATTCTGGGAGTAGAGGCAGATTGGTCTCCTCCAGTGATAAATTACTTTCTGGCAGACAGGAAGAGTCTTCTCTCGTCCATAAGACCGTTATCCCCTTTTTTTTCAGTCTGAGAGACAGACTTTAATTCACATCACCATGAACACAAGCCTTGTGACACTTCTGGTAATACAGCAAATAAAGACCTGTCAGCAACTCTGAGAGACAAAAACCAAGCTGAGGTCTGTTTGTGTTAACATGTTGTACTGAGTCTTTGCAGGGAAAAGTGTTGCTAACACCTAAATTGTGATATAGTAGTATCCAGGACCAGCTTCCACACAGCAGGAGAATACTACACAGTGGATGTGGTGTTGTGAATGTGGCTATTTTTTATGTATCCTTCAACACCACAAAATTTAGTTGACCAATGAAATGCTCCTGGCTTTGAATGTAATGCTGGGCTTGTAGTAAGCTGGTTATACAGGCATGCTAACGTTAGCACAGATAAACATAATTTTTAATTTATTCCTTACACTTCTGCTCATGGGTTTTATGTTTTGAAACAGCACTTCAGCATATGGAGAGTTTGACAGGACTACTGGGCTTGGTTACAGTTGCTAAGCTATGATTGGACAATCACTGCTCGGAGGAGGGTTTTAGCGAACGATCAATTCACCGTGTGTTGTCCATCACTGTACAGCACCTGGGCCTGAGCATACAGTAGCCGCCCCTGTGTCCTGCAGTGAGGGTAATACAGGTCCACAGTGGCAGGATGTTGACCCCAGTCTCCTCCACCTACTTCCCCTGATGGACAGTATGTCTCCTCTGCAGGTGTGCATCAGCCTCATAAAGAGATGTCTGTGTGCATCATGTTTGCCCTCTGCCCATTTCATCATTAAGGTATCGGGATGAGAAAATAAGCACTGTGAGGGTAGAAGTGGCCGGCCTTCTAGGTTTAGCAATTTATGAAGTAGCTTTCATGAGCGAGGGGGCCCCCGCAGCAGTTCCTGTTGAACACACGGCTGTCTGTTTGCAGAGGGAGACCTCACGGTCTGCCCATCCTGGCTTGTTGCCCCATGTCCATGCACTCCCCCCTCGCTTGTAACCCCTTCTACATACCACTAACTGCACATTCACTCTTTTTTTGTCTCTCACGCCTCCCCACAGCCTTACAATCCCTTTAATTCTCCCTCATTCCCAATCTTTCGTCCGCCTTCACCCTCGCCTGGAATGTTTTTACACAGAGGGAAAATAAACCGCCATATACCAACGCCCGGCACTCACATCTCCTCACATCTACTCCATTTAGAGTGCGATTCGGGCCTTTAGGGATGAAGAGGGGAGGCGAGGACGGCACAGCAGCTGACATGCAATTGTAAACTTAGCTGCCTTGGAAATGTTTACCTGGACATCCAGTGTCATACTTTCCTTGGGTGTTGCTGTTCCTCTCTCAGCGCCTGCAGAATGGTGCCTTTGTGAGTGAGAGTTCAGCGCTCTGTGCACCCTCCTGGCCCCTCAGCTAGTCTTTCAAGCAAATGCTTCATCGTATCCCGGCACGAGAGGAATGGCTCTTACCTGGGCCCCCAAAAATCCACCTAACGACCATCACCTCTGCACTTATTTTGTTAACTCTTTAACTCTTAGGAAATGTGTTTTTAAATCATCCTAATCCACCTTGTCTTGGCTCAGTGTGTTCTCATGTGTTAAATTAAGAAGAAGTGCTTTTCAATTGTATTTACCTGTCAGGCTACGCAGTGTAGATTTGCTTTGGCACCCACTGAGCAGGGTGTTTCTTTATACAGGACTGGCTTTCATGTGTTACATAATGAAATGACAGATGAAGGAGTGAAAGTATAGTCAGAAATGGAAAAAGGATTTATCGTTGCCAGAATAATTTCCACACCATATCCATTGAGTTGAAGTCACAAACGGTTCCAGAGGGGTTTTAGTATTTTTGTCACAAGCCTTTGGCTGCACCACTCTCTGTGGTTCACTTTGGATCCGTTCTCATCTCTGTTCTGCTTCCAGTTCTTGGAATGGCATATATAAATGTAAAACGTCAATGTAAATTTAGATGTTTTCATTTAACATGTACTTTCACCATCTAATCAAAGCTGAAAAGGAAACCATGGGCAGGCTTTGAGCTGTGAGTTTTTAGCAGAGGTCATGAGGTATTTGTAAAGATGGTTGGGGGTTTCCTGTGAGGTCGCTTTGGTGGTTTATCTTTTGTCTTGAATATAGTGCTGGTGTGCAAAGAAGAGACGGTCACGAGTAACAGTTGTACAGCCATCAAAGGACACTATTTTCAACCAAAAAACAGTATAAGAAAAACCATTTAGAATTCTTCGCTGGAGCAGTGTGAACTCTGTGCCCAAAATCTGACATGGGTGTTTGGGTGTATTGTGAGGATATCTATGTGTTCCTCATACCAGTAATTGTGTTTCATGTTTATATTACCGTTCCAAATGGGCCAAACTCTGGAGCCATGGTTTCAAACCAGCATCAACTAATTTTATGATCATTTAGGGACAACACAACAAACCATAATCAGGCTAATCACTGAGATTAATTGCAGCCCAGGTGGTAGAAACACAGAAAAGAAACTCAATCTCAAATTCTCGGTGCGCATCATTAAAGTTGTCGAGATCCCTAACACTATCAGACTCTGACTGATGCTGGGGCCAGAAGACTGAGTCGTAAGTCTTCAAGGGCCTTCAGGGGCACAAAATGTCCCACAGGCCAGGACCAACTGGGTCAGTTTACCATGAACCAGTACTACAGACCCAGGCCCATCAGATAAGATGTTCCAGGACATTCCTGAGTGCGTGACCCCTCACTCCAGGGCCTGAGCAGGGATTCTGGGAGGCGCTGAAACAGCTCCCTCTGGGAATGCTGGGATTTGATTGATCCGGTGGAGATCAGGCTAAATCTACAGGGAGCTGATCTAGACTCCATTCAGCTAGTCCTATGTCAGATAACTTAAGCTATGTTATGAGATTAATTGTTCTGTATCGTCAGCACTGCAACATAGGGTAGCTTGTATTTGTTCAGCAATGAAAGATTTGTTGGTCACACTCTGAAAGGATTCATTTGAACTTGGTCTTTTGAAAGCTGATTTTTGTGCTAATGTCCCACGAATGACCAGTCAGTCGAACAGGACACTGATTTCTGTGTGGTTTGAGTTTCTGACACCATTATTCATCCATGGCAGTTGTTGCTGCTCATGGTAACAAATCAGTTATTCTGCTCGTCTCCTTTCTGTTTATTCCAAACAATCACTGTTGCTGCAGCTGGGAATATAAAATGCATTACAAAGGGCTGTGGTGGGACTCATCTTCCAACCCACAAGTGGAAGTTGTGTGTGTGGCTTTCCTGTGCTATGTAAATAGCGAGTTTTGCAACAGAAACAGGAGGGATGGACATCTAAAAGTAGATATTAACTTGGTTAAGTCTGCATAGTCCTAACTGAATAGTTTATTGTCTAGGGGTGGACCAGCGCAATTGATGAACACACTGCTAGATATTTATGTGTGTGTTTCTCTGTTTGTGAGAGAGCTGGAGAAACTACTTAAATGTATTAAACTGCAAACCGTTCCAGTCATCTGAGTGTAAAGGATAAGTTGGTAATACTGCAAACATTAGACTGTAGTCAAAATGTTGCTTGATGAGGATGAGATTTTTGTTGCTGGGTAAAATCTGATTATTGATTAATTCAGATGTGTGGTGTGCGCTCCTTGGTACTGAAATGATATTTGTTTTGCCATTTTGGTATGTGGATTACTGCCTTGCATATTTTTCTTTCATGAGTGGTAAATAGTAGTAGTAGTAGTAGATGTGGTGATCCTGATGTGGTGTTTTATGAATCAGGTTTGGCTGCTGCAGACTGACAGACAAATAACTCTTCCCATTATCTGGAGACACTCTGGACAGGGCCTTTAGACTGAGAATCCCTTTATATAACGACATACATATCAAAAATACATTCTTCTCTGTTCTTTTAAGTAGCTACTCATATATATACTGTACATCTTTCCTGTGGCAGATTATTTAACCACCAGACAGTGTAAGTTTAAAATAACAAATGTAATTTAATGTTCTGGATACAATTACTATTATGTAACGGCAATATCAGTCAGAATTTCTATGAAAATACCACAGATTATTTTTGTTAGTGTCAGTGTCATCTGCCACAGACTACACGATATGTCAATCTTTCTTAATTTTTGTTTTTTTAAAAAAGTATCCTGTTGTGTTCATATGTAACACATCCCATGATAAAAGCACCACTCAAATTTGTTCTGATCTCCGTGTTACGGCACACACACTCGGATGTCTGTATAGTGGCAGGGCTCTTCCTCTGTCTGGATCAATGGTTCACACCATGTCTGCTGTCTACTGTCTGGCCTCTCCCTCTCCCAGGGTTTGGTCTGCATAAAAGTATCTTTGGCAGTGCTTGGGATCTCGTGGAACAGACTGATACTGTGTGTACTGGGCTCCTACAGTCTCAGTTCTGTCTGTATCTTTCTCCTCTCTGCTTTCTGTTTTCTCTTCGTTTTCTCTTCATTTCTCTCCCTTTTCCTCCACTTTGCTGTATGTTGTTGCAGAGAAATGGCAGAGGGTCCTTTAGAGCTCCCAACAAACATTAAACTCCTCCCTCACAGCCCAGAATCTTGGTCGATGGTGCTGGAAAAGGTATTTTACCTCAGCACAACTAACCCAGCTGGAGGAGACAGGCATACACAAACTGGTGTTTTTCCATCACATTTACTGGAAAATCCATAATTGCTGTAACAAACTGGGTGAAAGTAAATATTAGTGCTACCAAAAGCAGTGACATTCACACCTCCATCCCTCCATAAACTGTCCTGTGCATGTCAGCTCAGCCTCAAAGCATGAAGAGGCTCTTTGTGTTTCTTTGTCAGCACATGCCACGGTTAAAACAAAAGCACCACAGCACATCCAGATCAATCACCGTCATTTATACCCGAGCTTGAGGTTCAACTCCAGGCAACAGTTTTTTGAATCCAGATGCCAGGCCTGTGGCTGAGGCCTGTTGTTTGTCCAAGTGATAGCTTTAGCTTAGTTGTTTCAGAACTGTGGAAGACCATTCCTAAAAAGTTCCCTTCTTTTTAATTCAATAACAAAAAGTAATGATTCTTATTATTATTATTATTATCTTTTTTGCTTTCAGTTCAGTGAACACAAAGAAACCATTACAGTAATCATAAAGCACAGGTAACTAAACAGATAAAATAAATCTGGGCTCATCTAGTAGACAAGTAAAATAAGCCAAACTAGAAATCTAAGGGAAAAAAAGATAAAAAGGGCCATAAAGTATAAATAAAATACCACATGAATGGGGTGGATGTTTTCCTATATAATATAGAAAGGATATTTTCACTCTGTTGTGCTTCTTTTTTATATCCATTAAAAAAAATGTGACCAAACTCCATAAAACTTCAGTATAGCTTATTTTGATTACTGATTAACCATTAAGTCCATAAATAATAGTTAAAAATACTATCACAAGTCCACCGACCTCAAGGTTGCATCATGACATTTCTTGTTTAGTCCAAAAATATTTAATTTAAAAGAGAGAACATCAGCAAACAGCCTCTCAGTTTGAGAGACCAGAACCAACAAGTATTTGGTATTCTCCCTCCATAAACGACTTAAACAGTTACTCCACGATTGCCCACAATTGTTGATGATAAATTTTCTTTCAGTCAACCAACAGATTCATTGTTTCAGCAGTAATTTTGATTCTGGATGTTTTCTGTTGAATTGGATAAGATCTGAGGAGTACTCATTTAACTTGCCGTAAAACAAAACAAACTAATAAATGAAAACAGTCAAAGGATTTGGGAATGATTCCTAAAAGCACTAAATGTACCATGAAACATCTTGAAACAGATACAACGTAAAAGTAAAAAATCCTGTATCTCGCTCTCAGGCTTTGATTCATTTCAACGCAGTGGGGGGTAGTACGTAGTGTACTGTATGTGACTTCTGAAACATTCAGTGTGCTGACATGCTCCACTTTTACAGATTTAGATGAATGTGTATGTGGGCCTTTCCAACAAAATGCCCAACTGAGCAGACACGAGTGTAGCTTTCCTGCTGATGCCTGCATTAAGAATAATGGTACAGCCTTGCAGCAAATCAGTCAAATGAAGGCCAGGAGTTTTTCTGCACCTCTGCTTTGTTACCCAGTTCACAACGTTCAGGAGCTCTCAGGTGTGGAGGTTTTTGGAAGGCATATTTTTATACTCCAGCTGGTTGAAATCCTTTAATACTACACACAAGACTTGGTGAAAACCTGTCTGAGGTGGTTTATTTTCTTTGCCCACCAATAAAGCCCAAAACGCCTGTAGACATAAATATCATTCTTTGTGAGTTAAGATTAGCATACTTGCATAAGACAGCATTTGGTGCAGTGGGAGGTTATTTTAAGTCAAAGGAAGTGGTATTGTTTCTTTTAAAAAAGAAAAGAAAAAGAAACTATGGATACAGATGCTTGTGATATTTCTAGAAAGCCTCACACTAAGCTGAAACAGCCCGTTCCTGTTTGGTGAAACCGTGTGGTATTAGATGTGAAATTCAGATCAGCAGCGTCTCACCGCAAATTAACTTCACCTTGGATTTTATACATGGCTGCAAGCATTTTGTCTGTTTGTCTGAATGCCTAAATTTACAGTAAAATATTATCAAATGTAACTTATGCATTTAGTCAGACCCAAATAGGCAGCAGCATGTGTCTGTTTTACTTTTGCAAAGAAAGGATGGAACAAATGATAAGATAAAAACTAAATGTCATCTTGTTTTTGTGGGAGTGGTCGTGAAGACCTGAAATCATTGTTGTTCACTTTCTTTTCAAACTCACTCATTGCTGTTTCAGTTGACCCTTTGTGTTTTTCAATTGACATTTCAGTCAGCACCATCAGACCTATAGCAAACACTGCTGCTACAACTAGCTACAGTAGAGAGGAAGCTCAATTCAAATTGTCGATCTTGGCAAAAGCTTAGATTAATGAATCATTCTTAAACGCTTAATCTATCCACTAATTTTATGCCCATTTATCTGGGTCCAGGTAGCATTTACTTGATTAGAAATAATTGTAATATAGTGCTAAGAGGAACTAAAACAATGTGTTATGACAATAATAATTTTGTCCCTGTTGGTTTTCCATCATTGCTGTGATATGATCAAGAAACAGATTTTAATTTCATTGTATTCTAAATTATGGACGTGTCATATCATATTATTATTATTGAATAAAACCAAACATTCACATAATGAAGACTTATGTTTGAATGTCAGAAAGCCATATGAGTAAGTCTCATATTCCATGTCTGAAAAGAGATTATATAAATGCAGTAGGTTTTCATCAGATAAATCACAATTTCTGTAACTACTATGGCTGACAAACCATCCACTAATGTAAAAGACTTAGTAATATCGCAGCAGAAACGCTAGTGTCTCATCATAAGAAACAAATTGGCCTTGTCTTTGCTTTGAGCTGCAGTTTACTTCACACATAAAACAAGGCACGAAGGACAGAGGAGGCGGCGTGATCTGCTGTGTCTCCAAGTTCAGAGACGGAGAAAGTGCCAAAAACACTGAAGTTGCCAAAATACTTCTACTATGTCATCATAATCGCTAATATCCATTCATGTGTTGGAGGCTAAAACATTACTTTTAACAGACGTTGATATAATTTAAGAGCAAATCCCTTCACAGTATCCAACAGGGAAATGGGAGAGTAGTCATGCATTGCAGGCAATTACTTTGATGGAAGATTTTCCACATTAATGCAAATGATACAGGATAGGATTGGATAGTGTAATATGAATACAGAGACCTTTCATATAAAGCTGCGGGACATCTTTGTGGATGGCTGCAAAAGGAGAATACATATATTTACTCCAGCACCTGGAATCTCTGCAGTAAAAATTTAATCTAGAAATCAAGTGTATAAGAGAAGACAGAGCTTGGCTTTCTCCTCAGGCTAAACATCCATCTCTGCCAGTGCCATGTGGCCCTTGAGCATCAACAGCAGCTTTGTAGGGGGAACCATGCAGCAGAATTGGCCCTTTGATTTGGTCTATTTCATGTGCAGTGGCCTGTGCGCTGCAGGGTAGGTGTTCCAGAGTACATCAGTGCTCGGTGGCGTGACGTGCGGCGGTGGAAGGAACCTCGCTGCTGTCTGTGAAAGGTCAAAGTGCCTGTGAACAAGCTGAGCGACTGTCGAACAGCAGCAGCTGCTTGCAGCGTGACACGGCAGCATCAGCTGAGGCCAAGACTCAGAGGGGGTCAGATAACTGGAGGAGGAGGAGGAGGAAGAGAAGGAGGGTGGAGACTCTGGTAGAAGTCGAGTTAGCCTTCTCTTCATTGAGAAGGTAAGGTTTAGCATGTGACAGGCCTCTGTCCTGGCCACAGAGCTGCTTAATGCAACTGACATTAACCTTGAGTTAAAGATTTTGACCTCGTCAGCCTCTTATCCCTCAGCTAAGTGCTACCAGACGTTGATGAGTGTTAGATAATAGAGGTTATAGCCTCTTACATGATGTAATCTCACACCACATTAAACAATTAACACATGGGAGACCCTGTAGGGTGTGATCACAGTATTTATCATTTTAGCTCGCATTAACAGGAACCATAACATTTCCCACAGAAGCTACATCACAATGGAGGAAATTACCACTTTAACTAACTGCATAATGACTTTTATGTTCTTGTTAGCACACCTCCTGTTAGTGATCTTTATAAATTCCTTTGGTGGTTGTTGCTCTGGGCTGTTACACAAAAAAAAGTTGTTCCACTTCCGCACATGCCACAGTGAGACCTGGAGTGTTTTACATTAGAGTAAAATATGTACTTACACAGCACAGACACACAGAAATGCACATTTTAAATGTATTTTCTCAGTATATTGGTTTTCTAGGTGTTTACTGATTGGTCTGCTTATATAAGACCTCTCTCTGAAGACCAAGGTGTTAATAGGCTTTTGACCAGTAACTCCTGGTCACCTCATGCACTCAGTCAACTGTTGACATTTTTACATTTTCAACCAGAGTTGACACTTAAACACAGAAGCAGCCAATCTTAAACATTTGCTGTCACTTTACGTAACTGTGAATCAACCATTGCTTGTGTGAAACTGCATTTTATACTAATCTAGGCCAATATTTGAAAGAAAATCCCTGTAAAAATCAAAATCAGATAAGTTCTTTTATTCAGGTCACTGGTTCCTTGAAGGAGGTTGATACACTATCCCCACGTAATTATTGAACAATTAAATTAATAAATTGTGCAGTGTAAACGTTGGTGGTCAAAGAAGAATTTGCACAATGCTGATTGGCCAGAGCCCACAAAGGCCATTAAAGATCAAACTCAACCCAGTATTTTTGCCAAACTATATCAGGTTATATCATCACATTATATCTGACCCATGTAATAATTTATTTTTGTTGCAATCAGTGAAATTCAATCAGTGCTTTACCTCTGGAGCCAAAATGAAGAGACCCATTCCACTTCATTTGAGTCGGGTCAGAGCAGACGATCACATCCTTGCGGTGTGGCACCGACCCAGTCCCTCACGCCCTCTTCCTGCGTACGGCATGAATAGCATACGAATTAGATTCTGTACATGTGAGGCACTTCTGTCTCAGATCTGGGTCAGCAGCATCGTTACTGTGGTTTATACAGTATCACTCTGTTGTATTTGCTAACTGGTGCTGGACCACGGCACATGTGCACTCACACGAAAGGCGCTGAAACACTCGCAGTTCACGCCTCCGCATCACTGGGTCTGTAGGTCTTCTTCTGCAGCTTTAAAAAGTGGAGTGCAGTACTAAGACCACCAGGGCTAAGAGTTCAAAACCTTGTCTAGCTCTATAAGTAGAGCACTGATAATGCTGATTAATGATATAGTAAGATATGGATAGTATAATTTTTGACTTTTGATGCCAAATATCGTGCATAGGACTGTAGGGTTCATTGGGTCAAAGCTTGCACCAGATGGTATCTGCCAGAACTCAGCTGCAAATATTTACCTGTCTGATTATCACAGCAGACGAAGCAATGTAGCGAATGATTGCAGCGTCTGTGCCTTTTGAATGATACAACACTTCTCTCTCCTTTGCATAGACACACTCAGTGACTCCTTCATTCGCTCACTCACACCCTAGAACTGTTTGGCACACGTCCCTCTGCCAGCTGACAACCACAGGCCTGTCTCACAGCTTTCCCCAGCAGCCCTCTCCTCCTCCTCCTCCTCCTCCTCCTCCTCCCACCTCCCTCCGAATGTGTTGACTTTACCTACTTTGTTTGGGAAGGAGGAAAAGAGAGCAGTGGGCCAGGGGGCCTCCAGAGAGAAAGAGAGAGAGACACACAACCCAGCCAAAGGCCTCAGTGAAGGAGCCTGAAGGCCGGCCTCTGTTCCCTGAACCCTCACCCTGAAGGGAGAAGCACTGAGTGGACAGTAGACAAAAGAGAGGAGATGGAATCTAATGGAAAAATGTTCATTTAACGTCCCAATGACAGGCACAAACACTGTTAATGGAGCAGCTTTCTCATGTACTCTCTGCTTGCATTCCAACATCAGTGATTTACAAGTTCTCGTTTAGCCTGAACCTACATTAACAACAGCCTATAAGCAGAACATTGACATATTATCACCTCGTAAAGTTTGGCAGACAGAGCAACATTAGCACTCATTTTGAGTTGTGTTTGTTCCGAATGTACAGCAAGGGCAGTATTTATTCTGGCTCTTTAGCAGCAAAAATTATCCACAATGTTCACCAGCTATTCATAGAATTTCTGTGTCTGCTGTTTGGTTTGTACTGTGGGTTTATCAGTGACGCTGTGGACCACAAAACCAAAACAATAACCTTAAAGACACTCTATGCTACACACATGCATAACACCACCAAATTTACTCTTTATACAAACAAAACCTTATTCCGTCTGAGTAGCTTGAAACATGCTGCAGTCACATAAAAATCTGCACTTAGTAACTTTAAATCACAGTATCTCTTAGATTTATTCAACTGTGACTATTTCAGCTTTCTCAGCACTGACCCCTCATTGTATTCAGTCCAGTGTTTGGGTCTGTCATGTTTGTTTTTCTACTCCTTCAACCTGACCACCTCCAAAGTCTGTTTTGAGAGCTCCAGGGGTTCAGTGCATGTGTGACATTTACACACTAACACACACTGAGGGGTCTGTTTTTTTGGAGGTGTAAATTGGGGGCGTACAGATGAGTGGTGTGTCTGTATGTCGGCTACCAGCTGGGGTTTTGTTTTGTTTTCTGATATTACGCAGTGCCTTACCGACACCCTGGTGTAAGGTTGTCTCCTCCGTCTTTTATCATGAACCTAAACAGTATGTGTGCATGTGAGTACGGCCTGCACACTCATTTAACATAGTCAGTACAAAGGCCACAGTGTTGTTGTCAGTCAAAGCTGTTTACAGTAAATCTGCACAGTTGTGTGTTAGATTTCACACAGTGGTGAGAGCTGTGGCATCTCCATATGTTGAGATATGCAGTCAGATACTTTCAGTCATCCTTTGTATATGTGTTGCAAAACACTGTACACTGTGCTTTCAAAGTGAGTGGCTGTGGCTCAGGAGGTAGAGCGGGTCGTCCACTAATCACAGGGTCACAGGGTCACAGGGCGCTTCAATCTCCAGCTCCTCCTGTCCATGTGTCAAAATGTCCTTCAGCAAGACCTCAGATTGTTCTCAAGGCCACTGCTTTTTGTAAAGCGTGACAAAAATGCAGCCATTTACTGCTAAAATGAGAAATGTGTCAAATGCTCTGACAGCCACTGTGGCTTAACAACAGACAGAGAACTGAAAACAAGCGAAGATGTCAGAGCACCGTGTACACAGTTGTTTGGCAAATTATTTATGTGCTGTGCATTACACAAACATAACAGTGAATGCTTAGACAAAATAAAATTGTAAGTATCTCTCAAGTGGTCATTTTAAGAATTGTAGAAATGAATTCACAAAGAATCTTAGAATCTGTGAGTATACTCTCTTATCAATATAACGTATTTTCACCTCAATCATAATATTTTGGGATATTTAGGCATGTTTATGTGTAATGTAACAGTAGGAAACAACTCTGTGATGTCCTTCATGGACTTGCTATAACACAAAGTGCAAAGCTTTCAGAGTCCTCAATATTTTAATTGTCATGCTGTGGTCTTCTGTGACCATTCACTCTTTCACAGTGTTGGTAAAGGGGGGGGGGGGGGGGGGGGGGTCTTCCTCAGTGGTTTGGGACGGACTGCTCATCTGCTGTTGACAGCACACCGGGGAACAGGGACCTGGACCAACCAGACACACTGTTATCAGTCAGTCTCAGCTCCGTGGATGCGACTGTCCTCAATCAAACAGGAAATCTGTCAACACTCAGAGAGGAGGATAAAGCTGGAGCAGGGGAAGGTAGAAGATAAAACAGCAATAAAACAGTGAGAGGAGCTAAGAGATGAATCCGAGAAAAGGATACAACATCAGACAGTGGAAAGTAAAGTTAAGAGAGAGGGGAAAAAAGGCCATAATGTGTGCATCTGTATACTGCGTCTTTGTATATCTGTGCACATCTGTCACTGGGAGCAACAGAAAGTTGCACAGAGCCAGGTATGACAGGCCAGTAGTACTCCTCCATCCTCAGCACAGCACTGCTCTGTCAGAAGCCAAACCCAAAAACCACAGCCTCATTAAACGTTACATAACAGCTCAACAGATGCTCACTGTGACAGTCCTTTTACTGAGCTCTGCTGCTTCTCTAATAGACACTGATGGATGTCCCTGGATCACATGAGGCCCTCATGATGGAGCACATGTGGAGAATTCACCAAAACCTGGTGTGTCTCTGACGTCGCCACGTTTTCTCCCTTTTATTCAAATAAACCTACACTCTGCAACTTTAAATACCAAGAGGCTACAATATCTTTATATGAGGGAAATTATTATTAGATGGGAAGCCAACAGATACCTGATACTGAGCAGCTGAGGTGTGTCCTGTCCTGCCTGCCACATTGAAGGAAATGAGCCTTTTAAATATTGAGCAGGAGCTGCAGATAAAATCCCAGTCCGCTGCTAAAAACACATGAGGTGGTGGGGTAAGGTATGATGGGGGGAGTTCACTTGGTTTCAGGCTTGCACACCTGCAAATGTAGCTCAGTAAGCATATAAAAGATGAATAGATGTTGATACAGTGTGAACCATCATGTAAACCATCTACAAATATAGATTCAACATAAAATGTGGAGGTTGTTCAAAGACACTATCCACGTTATTTTGTTTAGTTGAGATGTTTTTTCTGATATCAAAACATTTTCTTCAGCTGTTTTAATAAAGATGCAACCACTGCAGCTGAGTAGTGAAGTCAGTGTGGAAGCTGCTACTCCTCTAATGGACAGTAAATGCTGATTCCAAGGAAACCAGATTGTACTGAAGAGAAAAGGTCCAATGTCCGTCAAAGTTGGTTCTTTCTTCAAGGGTCCTGTAGTTTATTGACTTAAAGGAGGAGAGACTTTGCTACTCGAATATAGGAGGAAGATTACAAGAATTGTGAAAGATTACTGTTCAGTTAAAGGTGCTTTACGTAAGTTTTGGTTGTTGTTGGATAGCCTTAGCCATCATTGCATTTCCAAGACAAGAGGTTAGAATATGTCCTCTTATTCACCTGTAGTATGATAAGGATGGGATGGGCCTAGTTGGTTAGCATGCTAGCTTCAGTAGAAGAAAAGAAGATATAGAAATAGAAGCAAAACAATAGTTAACATCGGCGTTGCTTTCCACCACTGGAGACAGCTCTTGGCAAGTAAAGGAATGAAGTTTGATACTGAACTCACAACATTTCTTCTAGATTGGGAAGTAAACAGCTGTTAATGCTAACACTGGCTATGAAGCAATAGCAAAAACATACATATAGCTCCTTTAAGCACAAATAAATCCCATGAGAAAAGTATATTTTAGGGTTTGTTTAGTCATGACAGTAGGTGAAGTAGAGGCAAGCTTGTATTTTTAGATCCTCTTATTTAAACCTTTAAAAGGAGCAACAGCTGTATTACAATAGTCTATGTGTTTCCATTAGTGTTGTTGTAATGTACCTTGCAGCCACATGTGGCAGCACTGAACACAGTGCTGTTCAGCAACACCTCAATCAGTGAGCAAGGGAGAAATCCCAGGTCGGTTCTGAAATGATGTTTGTCTTACTTAACATCCATCTGGCATCTATTTTATTCCACCTGATAAGTCTGTAAGACTTTTTCCTTTCCTGCCGTGAGTTTGTGTTTTGACACGTGTGTCCAGGTGAGCATGCACATGATTCTCTGCATCAAGTACAGTACAGGTGGGTTATGTTCATTCTTGAAAGGATATATCTGTGTTTGCCAGAGCAGGAAACCTAGATTTGACCACAAGGTCAGTAGACAGCCCTTTTCTCTGAGGAGACCAAGTTCAGCTCAACAACAACAAAAAAAAAAAAGAAATATGCAGAGACCTGCCCCCCGGTTTCTGTAGCCCCGGAGCATATCTGGTGGTAAAGGGGGTGGTGGCGGGGTATGTGAGGGAGTATCGGACCATAGCTGGCTGAGCGGTTCAGACAGAGAGGGGCATTGTATGAGTGGACTCACACAAACCAACACATCATCCGACACCCTCCTGCTCCCCCCCTCATGCTGTACCTCAACGTCTGGCCTCTCTTCATTACACAAGATAACATTAATTCAATATTAAGTAAACTTGGAAATGAGGCCTCGTTTGATGCATTTCTCCGTCTTCCCTCTCGGTTTTCCATATTCAATGACCGTCTCTTTCAAAGCCTCCCCACATCCTGTCTTTAACTTTGCCCTTTACCTTCTGCTTGTATCCACTTTGCTGTGAGTCTCTATCACTTAACTCTCCCTTCTCCTCCATTAAAACAAACAGCTGCTTCCCCAGACCAGTGACCTGACTTGATGACACTATGATTTAACTGTAACCGATCACTTTAATTGGTTTTGGAAAGATTTCCTTTCCTGTTTTGGAACACCTGAGCACAGAGAGAGAGAGAATGATCCACAGTTCAGACAGACTCCACAGCAAGTGGAATAACACTGAGCACTTACCTATTTGTTCAGTTCCATCAGTGAATTTAGACAGTTAAACTTTGATCCTTGGAAATTCAATATTGAGAATTTACGCAGCCCTTTACAACACTTGGGTTTGGACGGAGAGCCTTGCCTGCGGATTTTATATACAGAAGCTCCGGTGCCAGATGATGCAAGATGGCCGCCGCAAACCAGTGACAAAACTGTCTGGCCGATCCCGACAGGATTACATCACGTTGCCTGGCGATCCGTGGACCAGCTCGTGATGCTCAGCAGAATCAAAGAGCAGCAGTTATTTAAAATCTCATTGCAAAGCTCTGAGCCATGAGTTTGGCTTTCCTGGAATTAGTCGCTTAATTCGACCAGTATTGAAATTATCACAAGAAACTTGGCCATTGATGTCTGTTTCCCCACAAAACAGCTGTCAGTTGAAAACCCAACATCACTTGCGTCTGGAGGTCTGGGTATAAAAATGCAAAATGAAAATTCAATAATAAATAGCTTCAACAGAAACCATACACATCTGCAGAGAGTTATAAGATTTTTTTTTTCCTTTCATTCTGATGCAAATGACAAATATTTTCCAACCTGCCAATTCTGCTGAGATTCTGACGGACATGATTTAAAGACAAGTTGTTTATAATCGCTCATTTGTATAACTAGGCCTGACATTGGTACTAGGAACTATGAATGACCTTTTTTAAGCTCTCTTTTATCTAATTAATTATCCTTTTCTCTCCCACACATGCAAATACACACACACATTGCTCTCATTTTGCTGTTTTATTACCTAGGTTTCCAAAAAAAAAAAAAAAGAACTCTTTGTTAAAGCAAAAATGATCAAAACCACATTTGATCTTCAAGGCAGGAGTCTTGGAGACAGATGAGGTTTGCTCGGGTCTCAGTTGGATGTCTGACTTCAGTTTGGTGTGGGGTAACTCTAAAGTATGAACAATAATTACTGCAGCGAGGTTGCAAAATCAACAGCAAGTGAGAAATTCCTTCAAATATCCAAGAGCAATTTTAAGCCCTACGTCTGACATTTCTGTGTAAGCAGGAAAGGTTTTATAGGTTTAATAACCAACAAAATACTTAGATTTCACATCTAATTAAGCTTATATAATACTCCATAAATGATTATACATAGAAGTACTGATCTATATTTGTCCTTCTTGGGTGTTTATGTCAACATGAAACTGCAAACTTTGTGGCCTGACCACCGTGACTCAGCCTGGACAGTCACTGCTCACATTTCCTCATAAAAAACAGACTGTGAGGATCTTCTGTAAACCCTGGAGTAGATGGGGTGAAATATGTCAGATTTTCCACAATATTCTCTATCACAGTTTGCTCTGGTGTGTCCTTGCGCTTTCAGGGCAAGGAGCCTCTGGGCTGAGACAAGCTGCTCAGTGAGGAGGAATGCTCAGGCCTTCCCAGCAATCTCTCTGATGCCTTTTCCATTTGCATAAAACAATATTTGAATTGCAAATATCAAATGAAGTAAAACGAATGATGCATGCTAATGTAACATAAATTGCTTTTTTTTTTTTTTTTTTTAGCTACACTGTTACTTAACTGTACTGGGCTTTAGGAAGTCCCTTTAATTAATTCAGTTTAGTGGAAGGCTCATGCAATGTGTGGTCACAAGAGGTGGCAAAGAAAAATAACTGCAGATGTGAAGAATTTTGATTGATATGTGTGAAATTAAATGTTACTGCTGTAAAATAAGGAAAACAATCTTATTACTGAATGCTGCTCATAGAGCCAGTTGGACAGAAATAACCTCCTCCTCACTTATATGGAACAAGGAAAGTAACTCTGGAACTGAAATGGACGCTCGAATCAACTTACATATAGCTGTTATTCATTTTTTGATATAAACTCATAACCTAAACAAGCATATTTGACAAGGGTCCTTTTAATTTGTTTCATGTACAGATTTGAGAATTGTGTAATGTACTGAACTGGGACATTTTACAGTTTAAGAAATAAACTTGTCAGTGCTCTCTAGGGGACAAACTATGTAATGACAACAGTTCCTCAATTACCTCAAACTGCTGAAATTTCTTCTTACTTATCAGCCTATGTGTATACAGATACACTATACCTACCAGTATATCTGTGATAAGCCAATATTGACCCAACCACAGTATTTATGGGAAGATTTAAACATGTTTTTCAATAGCGAAAAACATGTCATACTTATAAAAACTCTTGTTCATGTTTGCCTCTTTGCCAGTGTTCCCAAACTAGTTAACAGCAACAAATTAAGTTAATCTCAGTACATAGTTTTCATCTGTATGAAAGGATGCAGTCACTGAGTATTACATAAATGACTAAACAAGAATGTTTACACAAGAAAAAAAACCTCTTAAAAAGCATCATGTCTGTGTGATCATCCAGGAGTTTTTAAGTGACTCTTTGATGCGCCGGCTGTGCAAATGTTACCAGCGCAGGTTGAATCTCTGATGGAAGGTAAACAGCTGAAAGCTGACAAATAAGCAAAGCTTCGAGTTGATTTAAGCACAGACAGAGAAGATTAGACCTGCAGACAGAAAGGGATGAGGGAAGAGATGTCTTCTCAAAGGCCTCCTCAGTGGCACAGGGGCCCGGGTTCCTTCATGTGCTCCATATGAGGATCAGTCAATGTTTGTCTGAGAGGGTAACATGCTACTTTTAAACAAAGTGAGCCACAGTGTCATATTGGTGGGTTTCAGTGCAAAAAATACCATACAAAGGGGCAGCTCTAATCTAAAAACAACTCTTAATGAAATTGTCAGACCAATTCAAGGTTCTTCTTTTTCTGCCAAAAAAAAAAAGACACTTTAAGTTAAGCTAGTTAATAGAGCAAGAAGATGACAGTGAAAGATTTAACAAAATCCTAAATAATCACAAAAGACTTGAGAAGACATAAGAGACTTGCTCCAGATCATATCTCCTTTTTACCCATTTTTTCTTTCTACATCCTGGCCTGTATCTTCAAAACATGACAAACAAACACAACAAAAACCTCCATGTTAGTAGTCCCCAGATAGGCTGATAATCACAATGAATTGCCATGTTGTTGCATCTCATTCATTCAATTTAACATTGAGTTTTTTAGTTTTGAACCAAACAGTTAGGACATATCAGCCCCCCCCCCCCAAAAAACAGCATTTTCAATCGTCATGGAAACTGCTGTCCTTATTTCTATAGGTCATTTCACAACTACTTCAATAGTTGTTGTTTGCCACTATTTTGCAGGTGCTGAGAAAAAAATAATTTAATTATACTGATATTTAAGCTCAAATTCTGTACAAATATATATGTGCAATGGACTAATAAATCAGGTAAATGAAAAGTAAAAATTGGGATACTTTTATGACAATTGGGTGAGTTCTAAGCTCTGATTGGGTGACTTTTTGCCAGTCAATTCTGGCAGCACTGGTCTGAAACCAGGCTAGTTTCCAGTTTCTGTGAGGAGAACAAACGCTCTTCACAGCACGCTGCAGACCTTGCGGCTCCATTTGCCACCTTCACATTTTCCAGCATCACATGGCCTCTGAACTGTCGCCGTCGTCAGTTACATCATGTTTAATCATCGAAAAGGTCGACCTTTCATCGGCTCCCGGTCACGAGTCGATAACATGTACAGTACATGCCACATTCCTCCGGGCCTTACCTGGGTAATGTGATCCCCTGACTCCAAAATCCCGGCTCCATGAATGTCACTGATTAAGTCGTGTGTTTTCAACCCAGAGACCCATGGGGGCGAGAGTAACATGAGATCTGCCTCGCTGATTAGCGCCGCGATAAGTCACTCTGAGCCCATTCCCCGGTATTTATCAGCAGAACGCTTTCATCCTCATGAGCAGCAGAGTAATTGTTAAGCTGCAGTGCTGTTACTATGCACTTTGTCTGATTTTGTATCTGTGACCACTGTGGTCGTGTATGTGCATGAACATGTGCCATTTCTTTGCACATGTGCAAGTCTGTGGCGTTTAGCCGAGGCTACAATGAAGAACTGTCAGTGTGCACAATCATACTGTCAGTCAATCTTAAGACAGTTAAAGAAAAATTTAAATTATTGTAATTAAGGGATGGACTTACAAGGAGGAATGATTGCACGGGGAGAAATCTGAAGACTGTAAACAAACTCCTGAACTTGTTTATTGGTGACAAAAGAGGCCAAAATATCACGATACAGGCGTAACATTGCTGGATCCATCTTTGAAGTTTGACATTTTAGTCTCGCCATGAGTCTTTGTAAACACATGGCATATTTTCTCAGTTCAAGTTCAAGGAAAACTAAGTAAATAGCTCAATGAGACCACAAATACCTTTGGTAATTAAGTAAGTACAGATTTCCTATCAAAATGAATTCCCAGATCCTTAAACAACCCACAAAGCATTCCACCAGGCTGCAAAGAGTAACAACCAATCACATTTAACCCTACAGTATGTATCATTCTGTACTCCACAGAGCAGGAGCTCTAACCTTGCAACAAGACCACGTCCGAACATCCATTCTTCTCATGCCTGGGATAGCTTGGTAATTCATTGCATTAATGGACAGAACGTAACAGGGGGGACCGGGGGGTCCAGAGGGCAAGAATTTGCTGGTGTTTAAGTCTTATGACCTGAGATACTCTTGCAATAATAACAGAGCAAAAAGGCTCAGTGACTGCTCAGGGCCAACAGGAATGTAGGACAGCTAAAGTGTGAAGGGAAGGGGAGAGTATGGGTGGGTCTGCTCCAATGTAATGTGTGTTGTAGCTTATCCTCTGAGTAGCATGTCTTCATTGATGAAGTCCTGAAATGTAGAATTACAGTATTAAAGTTTAATCACAACAGAGTCCAAATTATCTTGAGAAATGTTCTTGCTACATTCAGTTTAACTATGAGACCACAAAAGTATCCTGAGGGGATTTGTGTCACCAGTTGTTCAGTAGATGTGTTGTTTGGTTTGTCTGGACAGAGGAGGTTTACAGCACACGCTCACTACAACCTTCTACACACACACACATAGGTGGTCTGTTTTTCTCCTGGGGTTTCTGGGGCTGAGAGATTAACTTCTGCTGCAGTTCAGAGAGTCAGATGTTTGTTATTCTATACTCGGTCACCAACAGTGTGAAAACATGTCCCAGTAACTGAAACATGACAGTCTTTAGCAGTCAGGACCGGAGGATCTTTCCACTGAGCGATTAACTTTTTGAAGCAACAGAGATTTTGATGTTTGTGATTTTTAGCTGTGCAATTTCCCTTCATCCACCACCTTCATTTCCTGTGGGCACAATGCAGCTAATTGACTGTTATTATTATAACTGTGACGACAAAGGTGCAATAGGCCTGCTGAAGCAGGGGCACTATTTCAGGAGACATTCCTGTGGGTCATATCAGAGGGCAGGGACAAATTACATATATGGTCTCCCAGGTTGGAGGACTTGTTGTCTTGTTGATGGTTTGGTGTCATAGATCCAAGGTAAAATTTTTCCTTGTATAGCTTTACAACCTTTCTAATTCATCCTAGTCAAAGTTACAGCGTCCATATATTAATATGTGGATGCTGCACAAAACAGCTGTAATTTGCCACAGACCCAAGTTTTTTTTTGAAGTGTTTAAGGTTTGCATCAGGAGTATTATCTCTCAGCAGTATGTGCAGTGCACCGTGCCAACCATCACTCAACTGAACAGGTGGTATCAGTGCCAAGGCTGCATGATTGTAGTGTCTCATCAGGTCATTTGACCAAGAGGATGATCCAGCAGAAACTTGGCATTCTGCTTGTAAAGAATAAGGGTTTAAAGGAACAGCCAGGTGCTTTCATTACCTCAGCCTGACTCTCTCTCAGCTGACCTTTCCACCCGGTGTGACGGGAGCTCGGCATGCTGCAGAGAACGTGATCGGCAAGTGTTTTTTTCCTTCCTCTTCACATGGCCGTGTGTTGATGTGCTGAGTGTTATTCCAGCAGCACAGAGAGCCACGGGCGGGTTTCTCACATCTGCTCAGCATGTTGCTGTGTGCTCAGTTCCAGTCAGGAGGCTATGCCGTCCTGTCTGACCAGTAGCTGCAGGTGACAGCGCACAGAAAAAAAACAGTATAATGTGTTGGCGACCTGGTCAGCCGGTGAGGACGTAGTGTCGGCCCACACATGTTTAAATACTTCTTCTATTTTTCATCCGCACGCTTGCACAGCTTGAAACACCATCCAACACAAGTAAAGCTACAGTCTGTTCCTGATATTTCCATGTGGCTCATTGACAGAGCTGTTTAGTTCTGCATGGGAAGTTGTAGCGTGCTCAGGTAGTTGTATTCACAGAGTCTGCCCCCTCTCCCCTCAACTGTTTATTCCCTTTATCTTTGCCTTTTGGTACAAATTGTAGTCAGATATTTTTTGGTTAAGTGGTCCGTGATTCATGCTTTCTCCAGGTGTGTCCGATTAGTCCTCATTGAGAATTGAAGGGTGAGTGAGAGAGCAGTGGAAATCTTGTTATAGTCCAGCTGTGGACGGGTGGTACGGTGCTGAGAGAGAGCACAGCAGCAGCAACGAGGAGGAGGAGGCAGAGGACTGAGGAATGTCTGTGGGTCGTCATCCATCAAGTTAATTTGGAGCCTCTAGTGACACACAGATAATAATATGCAGAAGGTTAAATTAAGTGGAGTGACTGAATTTTGTCAGAATGTGTTACTGACAGCTGAGAATTTAAAGTGACAGTTTTAGAAACTTTTCTTACCTGGAGTTAATGAAATTAGTCATTTATCATGGAAAGAACCTGAACACTTGCTAATTCTGCTCAAAACAGGAGAATTTCTTAGTTTTCTATGTGAGACATAGTGAGACAGTACAAGCAATTTGAAGATGTCACCTTCAACTCGAGGACATTGTGATGGGCATTTTACCATGTTTTATACTGTAAATGATTTATTGATAAATCATAAAAGATTTGCCTCAAAATTAACTACAACCAGTTCTGCTCGAGGTGCCATACAGAATTAATCTGAAAAACTCAACTCTTACAACTGAATGACAGAAAGTCAGTATCACTCAGAGGACTTAAAGTTAAGTTAAACAGTTGTTATGGCTAACACTTAACCTATTGACACATCCAGCATTTATTAGGAGTCACATTTCTGGCTGACTAATTAGTGTAAGATCAGTATTCACCTATATCTCAATAACTCCTATATCTGGGTTTTTAACTGCTAGCTGTACAACTTTCTTCACCAGCATGTTGCTAACCTTGTCAGTCTGTTTGGTCAGGTAGCGTTCAGTCACAGTTACAAAGAGAAGATATTTATCTTGATTTTGATACATGTGGCTCTATTTTATAGCTTGAGTAAAGATGTTACAAAAGAAAATTGTGTAATATCACATCTTGAAGGTATAAAACATTTTTGAGGATATTCCCCAGACCCCCAAACAGCATCTTGCTCCTTAGCAGTAAAGAAAGCTGATTGGGAATGCTAGAATAGAATTTGATATACACGTGTGTTTTTCTTGTATTGTAAAGTGATTTTCCGTCAGGTTGAAGAGTTGACAGACCGGTTGCTGACTCGTGGGGCAGTATATCAGCCTTCCCTGGCTCTAGTTTGGACATCAGTGTTTTGAATACCCGTGCAGTTTGAGACTACACTCAGCCAAAGAGATTAGCACCTGAACTTGCAAATGGTAGCTCCCTCCAGAGACCTGATGGAGCTGTCAGGCGAGGCACGTACCACCACCAGTGGGGAGGTATCCAGAAAGTAGCCAAATGGAAACTTTCTCCAACTGGCTTGCAGTGTTTTTCGAGGGAAACATGCACATTCACACACACTTAGACCACATGGGGAGGGGTGTAGTGTTTCATGGAGGTACCAGGCTCTGCTTAACATCTTAAGCCATTCAAACATGAATCTTTTTTATTGTTTTTACATCCCACTCCTCAGAGAAAATCAACCAGCTCTACACGACTGTCACGTAGAACATCACCAGTGTGGAGAGTCCTCTTTTTATGGTGATAAATGCACTTTTTATGATGCAATAATTTGATTTGAGCAGATTTTCTACATGTGAGTTATTTTTGTGTTCTTGTCGCGACCAGTGGATGTCTTTATTTCTTTAAGAGTAACAAGCTTTATATTTTTCTCATTGTTTGCAAGGACTCCCTTGGAAAAAGAGTAAAGTTAAATGATTTGTCAATCGAACAATTTATCAATCAACATAAAATTAGTAAGCAAAATATTTTGAAAATTAATTCGAATGAAGAAAACAATCATTTTCTTATTCTAGCTTCTCTGAAATTAAGATTTGCTACATTTTAAAATGATTTTTATCATTAGAAAATGAATGTCTTTGGGTTTCAGACTGCTGGCCCTACGTAATAGACATTTGAGAGCCCAAAGTGACATCTCTGGGAGATTGTGATGGGTATTTTACAAAATTTTGTAACCTATAGACAATTATATAATAATACATTTTCTTTTTTTCCCTGTGAAATGCACTGTATAAATACAGTTTACTGCTGCCTTGCCTTCACATATTTAAGCACAAGAAGGGGGCAGAAATGCAAACCGGAAGAATCATGAATTTGGGAAAATATTTAAATAACTAATTGACAAACTACATGAAAAACCTAAGTTGCTATTACTTTGAGGTCAGCAGGGCTAATATGAGAATGAGCTCTTGTTAGAGGAGAGCACTGATGTTGTGAAATCTGAGTGCGAAATGCTACAAAAACAGACTACCTGCAGGAATCTGGTACTGCACCCTCTTCTTGTGTACAGGACCACCGTTGTACTGTATGTTCCCAGCTTTGGGCACATTGTGTGCAATATTCTCTGTGGTTTGTTTCATCCTGACCCTTAGTATTTGTAATTCAGTGTGTTTTTCCGTTGACAGACGAGACTCTTCCCACCCTTTTGCTGCTTTATACCGTTGTGTGTTTGTGTCCATGGTTGCGTGCATGCATGAATGCATACATCAGGATGTCATGATCATCCAAAGCCACATTTAAAGAGGAAAATCCTGACTGGCAAAGCAACAATAACCATCAGTGTCACACAGCCCAACACCCTCTTCCTGTCCTAATTTTAAAATTAAAGACTGTTTAGTGTAGTCAGTGGAGCAGATCACTCTTTCAGGGGACGCTAGTAATGTTTATTCATCCGCACATACAGTCAGCAGTATATAACTGTGGAATATTGACTTCATCTCTGAATGCTGGGAATGGGACAACTAACCTCCTGTATGGGGCCACTCTCGCATGTCTCATTTTGGACTGTAGCTTTGGGTGTTGGGATCCTGGGGTTACCAAAACAGGCAGCCGTCAGGCAGCAGCGAGGGAAGAGGTTAAGATGGAAATTGCTCTGCTCTTGTCAATCATTATAGAGCCTAAGGCAGCTGGTTCATCTCTGGTGAAAACAAGTTGCTTCTCTAAACAAACCTCAGTGTGTGTGCGTAGATGTGTATAATTGGTAACTTTAAGAGACTCTGAGAAAAGACCAAATTTGTTGAGTTGTAAACACCATCAGCACATTCAACACATGTTTTTATTGAGGGACAAGAATCTAAAAGATGTTGATGTTGATGATGTGAAATCCAGCAGCATTAAAGAAGTAAATGTTGCTTTGGACTTTAAACTCCGAGTAGGGACACATGCGCGATGAAGTGTGTTGTTGTGTTTGAGATTCTAACAAGGCACATCATTTACTAGTGCCCTGCTGTTGTAACTCACAAACTGGTGAACTGATGTGGTGAATTTATGTGGTCTGCCACAGATTGGAAAAATTCTCCAACCTCTTGGATTAATAAAAACCCTTTCAAAGTATTTTTAACCAACTGACAAATGTATTGTGAAAAGCTGGAATGTAAGAGGTACAAACAAAAGTCATGCTCTTCTCAAAACAGCAGATCTCTCTAGAAGATGTCAAGAGGAAAACCACAGTATATTACTAAAAATCGGTCATATGGGACAAGAAGCAGAAGCAGTCAGACAATTGGTGTTAAGCAAGCCAACAAAAAAGAGCTGCCGCCCTGTTTTCAAGGTGGAATTGGGAGTGAATGTACCTGTACCGTTGCATAAGAAAACTATGAGTATGCACAGCTGCAGTAAGTACAATCAATCAAGGTTGAACCAAGAAGTTGGTCTGTAAACTGTGAATGTGAATGTTTACAACTTGACAACTTGGGTTATAATTTTACAGTTCGCTTTCACTTTCTGATGTGAATACATTTGACTAGTGAGTGTAATGTTACTAAAAACAATAGAACCAATGACCAGAGTATGAGAATATAATCTAAGTTTATAATACATCTTAGTTTTCCTTTAAGGTTGTCATTTCTTAAAGGTGCTATATGTAAGTTTTTGCTATCACTACATAGCCAACGCTAGCATTAACAGCTGTTTACTTATTAAGAGCTTCAGCCATCTCTGCAATACTACTTCTTCATCCTCTCATGTTGGACTGAGGGCAGACTGGACGCTACAATGACTCACTATCGCAAAGTGGCATTACAAGATGGGATGGGCCAGGGTTAGCTGGTTAGCATGCTAACTTTAGTAGAAGACAATAGGTGATAGAACATTGGCATTGCTTCCTACCACTGGAGACAGCTCTTTCTTTCCTCTAGATTGGTAAGTAAACACCTGCCAATGCTAATGTTGGCTATGTAAATAGCAAAATATACAAACAGATCTCACTCTTTATTACAGTGTGCGTATATGTCCTGCAAACTTACCATAGCCCCTCCAACCAACCTACTTATGGCACTGTTAAAGACAAGATCAACCTGTAATCCAAATAGACCTGTCCTCAGACATTCCTGTCTGAGGTCCAGCACATAGATGCATCTACTTCCTGTCAATTTCATGCTCCGAATGACAAAGTACAGAACATTCCAAAGACCTCAAGCCAAGACATACATTCAACAAATTCAATCTACCGTCTCTGCTTTGAAAAAATATAAATATGGGGAGAACCTCAATTGCAACCATATGTTGTCATGCTAAGAAATGGTTTTAGCCTTCAGTGTGAAACACTATCATCATTTGGTCTACGCGTGAAGGTACACAAGTGTATTTTTACTAGCCAGACTGAGTTTCATCCTGAAATCAAAGGTTGTATGTGACTAATGTAGGCATTTAATAATTTTACACTCTACAGCAGCTTTCAGGCAAGTACTCAAATGAGATGTATCATAAAATAATAAGCAGATATAGTGGAACACTTAAAGTGAAAATGTGGAACATGTTAAAGTGAAGAAAGAGGTTTGAAAGGCAGTCAGGTTCAAAGGTGAAGTGTAGAGGGTAGCTGAGATTCAAGGTTTTTCATCACGAGTGTCGGCATGACTGTGATGGTCTAACGGAGGTTTGGCTTTGAGTTATCACTTGTCAGGAGGTGCTCTGCGTGTCATGTTTTGATGTTGGGCTGTGGTGTGGTGGTGCTAAGCTTGCCCTTTGTTCTGTGGTTGTAAATGATAATGGAAGACATCAGCATCCTA